>WNWK01016136.1:0-45766 GCA_009830355.1 Cherax destructor
TAGCACTCTTGCATACCTCCTGGTATTCTAACACTCTTGCATACCTCCTGGTCTTATAGCTATCGTGTATACCTCCTGGTCTTCTAGCACTTTTTCATATCTACTGGTCTTCTAGCACTCTTGCATACCTACTGGTCTTCTAGCACTCTTGCATACCTACTGGTCTTCTAGCACTCCTGCATACCTACTGGTCTTCTAGCACTCTTGCATACCTACTGGTCTTCTAGCACTCTTGCATACGTCCTGGTCTTCTAGCACTCTTGCATACCTACTGGTCTTCTAGCACTCTTGCATACCTACTGGTCTTCTAGCACTCTTGCATACGTCCTGGTCGTCTAGCACTCTTGCATACCTCCTGGTCTTCTAGCAATCTTGCATACTTCCTGGTCTTCTAGCATTCTTGCATTCATCCTAGTATTCTAGCAGTCTTGCATCCATCCTTGTCTTCTAGTAATCTTTCATACCTCTTGGTCTTCTAGCACTCTTGCATATTTCCTGGTCCCCTGTCCCCTCCCAAGTTCCTTCCTTGACTGTCCCTCCCAGGCCACTTCCACTCCTGTCCCCTCCCAAGCCCATTCAACAGTTTCTTCTTCTATCTCTTCGCCCTCTACTTTAGTACAGTCTATAGTCTCCCCAATGGTTGTTCACTCTCCTTCCATTTCTAATATAGTCCCACATTCTGCATCTTTGTCTTCCGAAAATCTGGAAGCTATCGCAGAATTTATTGCAGAGTCTGTAACGTTGATGGACACCGCTCCACCTTCGGTTCCTCCTCCTATCTCTTCTCCGTCTACACCCCTCCTTCCTTCACAGCGTCCCACTCCTTCTCTGATTACGAGTCTTCCGCTGCCTATCCACACGTGGACTTTTCTATCCCTAGTCAATAGATACCTCTCACTTCGACTCATATCTTTCTCTCTATAAATCATGGCTTATTTGCAGTGGAATATCCGAGGCTTCAGGGGTAACCGGGGTGAGCTTCAGGTGTTGCTCTCCGAGTTTTCCCCTGTTGGGGTCTGTTTGCAAGAACCCAAATTGCAATCCACTGTTATCCGGCCGTTTTCAGGCTATGATTTGTTATATTCATCGGATCCTTTTTTCCGATGGAACCTTTAACGAAAGTGCTCTTCTTATACGCACTGGTGTTCCATACCATCAGCTCTATGTTCATTCTTCTCTACATTACACCGCAGCCCGTATCCACTTGAATAAGTGGTATACACTCTGTTCTTTATATCTTTCCCCTTCGTGGGCATTGTCTATCCCAGATGTTGATTTTCTGGTTTCTTCCTTACCGCCACCCCTTCTATTACTTGGCGATTTTAACGCACATCATTTTCTCTGGGGAGGGTCGCACTGTGACTCCCGTGGCATTCAGTTGGAGGCATTTCTTGCTTCTCTTCCCCTCCATGTTTTAAATACAGGTACTCCTACCCATTTTGATCCCCGAACTCATTCTTTCTCCTGCATCGATCTTTCCATCTGCTCTTCATCAACTGTCCTTGACTTCACCTGGTCTGTCCTCCCGGACTTACATGACTGCGATCATTTCCCAATCATCCTTAAGTCCCCTTCGTATTTTCCACCTCCTCGTTGACCACTCTGGCAATTTGACCGGGAAAAATGGGACCTTTACGCACATCTTACTGCCTTTCATGAGGTTTCTTCCTCGTCCTCCATTGATGAGGTTTTACATCTCTTTTCGTCCTCCATCTTCACAGCGGCTTCACATTCTATTCCCCAAACCTCGGGCAAGCATCCTCAGAAGTGCGTGCCTTGGTGGTCTCCTGCTTGTGCTCAGGCAGTGCGTTTGAAACGCGCTGCATGGGGCAGGTATCGGTATAACAGAACCACAGAGAGACTCCTTGATTTTAAGCAGAAGAGAGCTATTGCTCGCCGTGTCATACGTGATGCTAAACGCACTTGCTGGCGAGATTACGTTTCTACTGTCACTTCGGCTTCCTCGATGAGTGCAGTCTGGAAGAAAGTGCGGAAATTGAGTGGTAAATTCTCCCGTGACCCGGCTCCTGTTCTTCAGGTTGCTGGTGTCGATATAGCACACCCTCTTGCCGTTGCCACTGAAATTGGTAATCATCTGGTCCGCATTTCTCAGGGGCTACACCTATGCCCCTCGTTCCTTTCTTCTAAGTCTGCCAGCGAGTTAAACCCCTTAGATTTTTCTTCTCTCAGAGAAGAATCTTATAATGTGCCTTTTACCCTTCAAGAACTGGAGGCAACACTCTCTGCTTGCCGATCATCGGCAGCTGGGTCAGACGGCATACATATTCGTATGCTACAGCATTTACATCAGTCTGCTCTTACTGTCCTCTTACAACTCTTTAATCTCATATGGTCGTAAGGAGTTCTTCCCCAACTGTGGAAGTCTGCTATTGTTCTCCCTTTTCGCAAACCAGGTGCTACGGGACGTGATACCTCTCACTACCGTCCCATCGCTCCTACCAGTGCAGTTTGCAAGGAGATGGAACGTCTAGTTAATAGACGTTTGATGTTGTATTTAGAGACGCACAATAGTCTCTCCACTAGTCAATATGGCTTTCGTAAGGGCCGTTCTGCCATTGACCCCTTACTGCGCTTGGATACGTATATTCATAATGCCTTTGTTAATAACCACTCGATTATCGCAATCTTTTTCGACCTGGAGAAGGCTTATGACACAACGTGGAGGTATAATATCAATCAGGTATCATACTAGTGTGGTGATACATCAATCAGGTAACATACAAGTGTGGTGATACATCACTCAGGTATCATGCTAGTGTAGTGATACATCAATCAGGTATCATACTAGTGTGGTGATACATCAATCAGGTATCATACTAGTGCGGTGATACATCACTCAGGTATCATGCTAGTGTGGTGATACATCACTCAGGTATCATGCTAGTGTGGTGATATATCACCCAGGTATCATCGTAGTGTGGTGATACATCACTCAGGTATCATCGTAGTGTTGTGATACATCACCCAGGTATCATCGTAGTGTTGTGATACATAACTCAGATATCATGCAAGTGTGGAGATACATCAATCAGGTATCATACTAGTGTGGTGATACATCAATCAGGTATCATACTAGTGTAGTGATACATCACTCAGGTGTCATGCTAGTGTGGTAATACATCACCCAGGTATCATACTAGTGTAGTGATACATCACTCAGGTATCATGCTAGTGAGGTGATACATCACTCAGGTATCATGCTACTGTGGTGATACATCACACAGGTATCAAGCTAGTGTGGTGATACATCACTCAGGTATCATGCTAGTGTTATGATACATGACTCAGGCATCATACTAGTGTGGTGATACATCACTCAGGTATCATGCTAGTGTGGTGATACATCACTCAGGTATCATGCTAGTGTGGTGATACATCACTCAGGTATCATGCTAGTGTGGTGACACATCACTCAGGTATCATGCAAGTGTAGTGATACATCACTCAGATATCATGCTAGTGTGGTGATACATCACTCAGGTATCATGCTAGTGTGGTGATACATCACTCAGGTATCATGCTAGTGTGGTGATACATCACTCAGGTATCATGCAAGTGTAGTGATACATCACTCAGGTATCATGCTAGTGTGGTGATACATCACTCAGGTATCATGCTAGTGTGGTGATATATCACTCAGGTATCATGCTAGTGTGGTGACTCATCACTCAGGTATCATGCTAGTGTCGTGATACATCACCCATGTATCATGCTAGTGTAGTGATTCATCACCCAGGAATCATGCTAGTGTGGTGATACATCACTCAAGTATCATGCTAGTCTGGTGATACATCACTCAGGTATCATGCTAGTGTAGTGATACATCACTCAGGTATCAAGCTAATGTGGTGATACATCACTCAAGTATCATGCTAGTGTGGTGATACATCACTCAGGAATCTTGCTAGTGTGGTGATACATCACTCAGGTATCATGCTAGTGTTGTGATCCATCACCCAGGTATCATCGTAGTGTGGTGATTCATCACTCAGGTATCATGCTAGTGTGGTGATTCATCACTCAGGTATCATGCTAGTGTGGTGATTCATCACTCAGGTATCATGCTAGTGTGGTGATTCATCACTCAGGTATCATGCTAGTGTGGTGATTCATCACTCAGGTATCATGCTAGTGCAGTGATTCATCACTCAGGCATCATGCTAGTGTGGTGATACTTCACTCAGGTATCATGCTAGTGTGGTGATTCATCACTCAGGTATCATGCTAGTGCAGTGATTCTTCACTCAGGCATCATGCTAGTGTGGTGATACATCACTCAGGTATCATGCTTGTGTGGTGATACATCAATCAGGTATCATACTAGTGTGGTGATACATCAATCAGGTATCATACTAGTGCGGTGATACATCACTCAAGTATCATGCTAGTGTGGTGATACATCACTCAGGTATCATGCTAGTGTGGTGATACATCACCCAGGTATCATCATAGTGTGGTGATACATCACTCAGGTATCTTGCTACTGTGGTGATAGATCACTCAGGTATCATGCTAGTGTGGTGATACATCACTCAGGTATCATGCTAGTGTGGTGATACATCACTCAGGTATCATGCTAGTGTGGTGATACATCACTCAGGTATCTTGCTAGTGTGGTAATACATCACCCAGGTAGCATCGTAGTGTGGTGATACGTCACTCAATTATCATGCTAGTGTAGTGATACATCACTCAAGTATCATGCTAGTGTAGTGATACATCACTCAGGTATCATACTAGTGTAGTGATACATCACTCAAGTGTCATGCTAGTGTGGTGATACATCACTCAGCTATCATGCTAGTGTGGTGATACATCACCCAGGTATCATCATAGTGTGGTGATACATCACTCAGGTATCATGCAAGTGCGGTGATACATCACTCAGGTATCATGCTTGTGTGGTGATACATCACTCAGGTATCTTGCTACTGTGGTGATAGATCACTCAGGTATCATGCTAGTGTGGTGATACATCACTCAGGTATCATGCTAGTGTGGTGATACATCACTCAGGTATCATGCTAGTGTGGTGATACATCACTCAGGTATCATACTAGTGTGGTGATACATCACTCAGGTATCATGCTAGTGTGGTAATACATCACCCAGGTAGCATCGTAGTGTGGTGATACGTCACTCAGGTATCATGCTAGTGTAGTGATACATCACTCAAGTATCATGCTAGTGTAGTGATACATCACTCAGGTATCATACCAGTGTAGTGATACATCACTCAAGTGTCATGTTAGTGTGGTAATACATCACCCAGGTATCATACTTGTGTAGTGATACATCACTCAGGTATCATGCTAGTGAGGTGATACATCACTCAGGTATCATGCTACTGTGGTGATACATCACTCAGTTATAATGCTACTGTGGTGATACATAACACAGGTATCAAGCTAGTGTGGTGATACATCACTCAGGTATCATGCTAGTGTAGTGATACATGACTCAGGCATCATACTAGTGTGGTGATACATCACTCAGGTATCATGCAAGTGTAGTGATACATCACTCAGATATCATGCTATTGTGGTGATACATCACTCAGGTATCATGCTAGTGTGGTGATACATCACTCAGGTATCATGCTAGTGTGGTGATACATCACTCAGGTATCATGCTAGTGTGGTGATACATCACTCAGGTATCATGCTAGTGTGGTGATACATCACTCAGGTATCATGCAAGTGTAGTGATACATCACTCAGGTACCATGCTAGTGTGGTGATACATCACTCAGGTATCATGCTAGTGTGGTGATACATCACTCAGGTATCATGCTAGTGTGGTGATACATCACTCAGGTATCATGCTAGTGTGGTGATACATCACTCAGGTATCATGCAAGTGTAGTGATACATCACTCAGGTACCATGCTAGTGTGGTGATACATCTCTCAGGTATCATGCTAGTGTGGTGATACATCACTCAGGTATCATGCAAGTGTAGTGATACATCACTCAGGTATCATGCTAGTGTGGTGATGCATCACTCAGGTATCATGCTAGTGTGGTGATATATCACTCAGGTGTCATGCTAGTGTGGTGATTCATCACTCAGGTATCATGCAAGTGTAGTGATACATCACACAGGTATAATGCTAGTGTGGTGATACATCACTCAGGTACCATGCTAGTGTTGTGATACATCACTCAGGTATCATGCTAGTGTGGTGATACATCACTCAGGTATCATGCTAGTGTGGTGATACATCACTCAGGTATCATGAAAGTGTAGTGACACATCACTCAGGTATCATGCTAGTGTGGTGATACATCCTTCAAGTATCATGCTAGTGTGGTGATACATCACTCAGGAATTTTGCTAGTGTGGTGATACATCACTCAGGTATCATGCTAGTGTTATGATCCATCACCCAGGTATCATCGTAGTGTGGTGATTCATCACTCAGGTATCATGCTAGTGTAGTGATACATCACTCAGATATCATGCTAGTGTGGTGATACATCACTCAGGTATCATGCTAGTGTGGTGATACATCACTCAGGTATCATGCTAGTGTGGTGATACATCACTCAGGTATCAGGCTAGTGTAGTGATACATCACTCAGGTATCATGCAAGTGTAGTGATACATCACTCAGGTACCATGCTAGTGTGGTGATACATCACTCAGGTATCATGCTAGTGTGGTGATACATCACTCAGGTATCATGCAAGTGTAGTGATACATCACTCAGGTATCATGCTAGTGTCGTGATACATCACCCATGTATCATGCTAGTGTAGTGATTCATCACCCAGGTATCATGCTAGTGTGGTGATACATCACTCAAGTATCATGCTAGTCTGGTGATACATCTCTCAGGTATCATGCTAGTGTAGTGATACATCACTCAGGTATCAAGCTAATGTGGTGATACATCACTCAAGTATCATGATAGTGTGGTGATACATCACTCAGGAATCTTGCTAGTGTGGTGATACATACTCAGGTATCATGCTAGTGTTGTGATCCATCACCTAGGTCTCATCGTAGTGTGGTAATTCATCACTCAGGTATCATGCTAGTGTGGTGATTCATCACTCAGGTATCATGCTAGTGTGGTGATTCATCACTCAGGTATCATGCTAGTGTGGTGATTCATCACTCAGGTATCATGCTAGTGCAGTGATTCATCATTCAGGCATCATGCTAGTGTGGTGATACTTCACTCAGGTATCATGCTAGTGCAGTGATACATCACTCAGGTATCATGCTAGTGCAGTGATTCATCACTCAGGTATCATACTAGTGTGGTGATACATCACTCAGGTATCATGCTAGTGTGGTGATACATCACTCAGGTATCCTGCTAGTGTGGTGATTCATTATCGTGTGGGTTCTTGGGAGATATTGGCTGTCGTAGTGAAACACACTAGTGGTTGGTAATGGGTATATTGCCTCAGTCTGTGAGGAAAAGTAACCAGCTGTACCTGTTAGGACCTAGGCCTGTCGTCGAATGAGTGAGATGCCTCTGGGCAAGCGCACACATGCGCAGGACTCATGACGTCATAGGTAGCTAGGGATCCTAACTGAGCAGGGATCATAATTATAATATACCTAGTACTACTTAGGATACACTACACAAGTATATTACATATGGTTCAGTACACTACTGACTGCTTGGTCATGTTACGTATGGCGTCTCGACATACAATACTACTCTATATAGTGGACCCCGGGTAACGAAAGGTTTAGATAACGAAAAAATCGCATAACGAAAGCTTTTTTCGCTATCGGATAGCGAAAAAAGCTCGGATATCGAAACGTATGAGACGTGTCTGCCTGCTCCGCGCCTGGCCTGCGCCTGCGTGGGATGCCAGTGAAGTGTTGTTTACCATTGAGAGAACATTACCTAGCACTCTCTTTCAAACATTCACAATACATTTGGGGTCTTTTTTGGTGGTATATAGTGATTGTCACTGTGAAATAAGTCACTATGGGTCCAAAGAAGCTTCCTAGTGGCACCCCTGTGGTAAAGAGAGTGAGGAACACCATCGAACTGAAGAAAGAGATAATAGAAAAATATGAGAGTGGCGTACGTCTGAGTGATCTTGCCAGGATGTACAAGAAAAGTGCATCTACTATCGGCACTATCCTGGCACAGAGAAATGAGATCAAGGAAGCTAATGTTGCAAAAGGGGTTAATTTGTTAACGAAACAAAGATCGAAAACAGTGGATGAGGTTGAGAAGTTACTGTTGGTGTGGATCAATGAAAAACAGACAGCGGGTTCTAGTATTTCCACGGCGATAATTTGTGAAAAGGCAAGGCAGTTGCACGCAGATCTTGTCAAGACAATGCCTGCAACCAGTGTTGAGGCGAGTGATTTTAAAGCCAGCAAAGGCTGGTTTGACAGGTTTAAGTGTGGTGATACATCACTCAGGTATCGTGCTAGTGTGGTGATACATCACTCAGGTATCATTTTAGTGTGGTGATACATCGCTCGGGTATCATGCTAAAAAATTGATACGTTGAGTTATGTATCACCTCATTTGCATGATGCCTGAGTTATGTATCACCTCACTTGTGTGATACCTTAGTGTTGTATCACCTAACATGTGTGATACCTGAGTTATGTATCACCTAACTTGTGTGATACATGTATCACCTAACTTGTATGATACCTGAGTTATGTATCACCAAAGTAACTTAAAATGTGCTTCTCTCGCCTCTGGTTTATTCCTCTCGTGATGAGCGTGTGAGAACCAGGAAATGCTCTGGTTTATTCCTCTCGTGATGAGCGTGTGAGCACCAGGAAACGCTCTGGTTTATTCCTCTCGATGATGAGAACTTGTTTATTTGTGTGAGAGAACCAGGAAATTTATTTCGAACTCTGGTTTATTCCTCTCGTGATGAGCGTGTGAGCACCAGGAAACGCTCTGGTTTATCTGTTAATATTCTCACTATGATAAACTTTTTTATATTTGTAGTTATGTATTTCATCATGGTTTCTTCCTTAATATACAACAGGTAGTTCACTCAACTCACACATTAAGGTCCCTGGATCGATCCCCAGTACGGGTGTGGAAACATTTGGATGTGTTCCTTTTAAGACACCTACTGTCCCTGTTCACCTAGCAGTAGGTAGGTACCATGGTGTTAGGCGACCAGTGTCGCATCCTGAAGAAAAAAATTGATCCAATTTGCCTGAAATGCTCAGCATAACCAGGGTCTTTCTATATAGTATGTCACTGATGTCAGCTATGGTCTGTATACATTGCATAATGTACTTGTAGAAATAGAGATTATTATTATTACTATTATTATTATTATTATTATTATTATTTTCATCACCATCATCTATATATTGCCTAATTAATTGACCCAAAAGTCAAATAATTAGGAGTTGTCACAGGTGCTCTTTGCTGATGACACTGTGCTTTTGGAAGATTCTGTAGAGAAGTTGCAGAGGTTGGTGGATGAGTTTGGTAGGATATGTAAAAGAAGAAAACTAAAAGTGAATACAGGAATGAGTAAGGTGATGAGGATAACAAAAAAAATAGGTGACGAAAGATTGGATATCAGATTGGAGGGAGAGAGTATGGAGGAGGTGAATGTGTTCAGATATTTAGGAGTGGATGTGTCACAAGATGGGTCTATCAAATATGAATTGAATCATGGAATTGATGAGGGGAAAAAGGTGAGTGGTGCACTGAGGAGTTTGTGGGGACAAAGAACTTTGTCCATGGAAGCAAAGAGGGGAATGTATGAGAGTATAGTTATACCAATGCTCTTGTATGGGTGTGAAACATGGGTGGTGAATGTTGTAACAAGGAGAAGACAATGGAGATGTCATGTCTGAGAGCAATGTGTGGTGTGAATATAATGAAGAGAATCTGAAGTTTGAAAATTAGGAGGAGGTGTGGGATTACCAAAACTATTTCCACAGGGCTGAGGTGTTTCGTACATGTAGAGAGGATGGAACGAAATAGAATGACTTCGAGATTCTATAAATCTGTAGTGGCGGGAAGGTAAGGTGGGGTAGGAGTATGATTTGGAAAGGTTAGAGGGAGGGGGTAAGTGAGGTTTTGTGTGCAAGGGGCTTGGACTTCCACAAGCTTGCGTGAACGTGTTAGATAGGAGTGAATCGAGACAAATGGTTATTAGGACTTGAAGTACTGTTGGAGTGTAAGCAATGTAACATTTATGACGGGATTCAGGGGAACCGGCAGGCCGGACTTGAGTCCAGGAGATGGGAAGTACAGTGCCTGCACTCTGAAGGAGGGGTGTTAATGTTGCAGTTTTGTAGCTGTAGTGTAAGCACCCCTCTGGCAAGACAGTGATGGAGTGAATGATGATGAAAGTTTTTCTTTTTCGGGCCACCCTGCCTTGGTGGGAGACGGCGAATGTGTTAAAAAAAAACAAGATAGAGAATTTGGCGTCACTTTTTCTCAAATATAAATTACTGTTTAGGATTTTTATGTTATGTTTTGGCATTTTGGAATATTTGAGTCCATTTACCATTTTATATTGAAAATTATAATCAATGTGTATTTGTTATAGGCAGTAGTGTTCCCGCACAACAAACAAGAGCTTCCAAGGCCACACCTTCCTCGTCAAGAACAGCGTCCAGCTTCATTGAACTTATAACACTTAAACAATGGACCACAAAACGTGTCCACATACTTTTTCATAAAATTCTTTTCGTCTTCCAAGGATTGTTTGGATGACAAATGGCTTCTTGTATTGTTTCCTAACTTTTTTATAGCTTGTTAAATACCAATTTTTATCTGTATTTTTTTGTATAATCTCCTAAATATGCATAATACTATTTTTAATTTACGTATTATAACAATACCATTTGGTTTTAGATCGCTTAATACAAACTCTTAATATTAGTGCTTTCTTGAAAATTTTATCCACATCATGTATTATATCTTATATTTTTTTTATATATTGTAATTTGTATTACCTTGTTGCCTTTTCAGCCCCAACATAGATTTGAAACGTTTCTTTTCAGCATGAGTAGTGTAGCAGGTGGAACACTAAGACATGGGTGGAGACATGGGTAGTATGTGGAGCACTGTAAGACATGGGTGGAGACATGGGAAGTAGGTAGAGCACTGTAAGACATGGGAAGTAGGTAGAGTACTATAAGACATGGGTGGAGACATGGGTAGTATGTGGAGCACTGTAAGACATGGGTAGAGACATGGGAAGTAGGTAGAGTACTATAAGACATGGGTGGAGACATGGGAAGTAGGTAGAGTACTATAAGACATGGGTGGAGACATGGGAAGTAGGTAGAGCACTGTAAGACATGGGTAGAGACATGGGAAGTAGGTAGAGTACTATAAGACATGGGTGGAGACATGAGAAGTAGGTAAAGCACTGTAAGACATATGTGGAGAAATGGGAAGTAGGTAGAGCACTGTAAGACATGGGTGGAGACATGGGAAGTAGGTAGAGCACTGTAAGACATGGGTGGAGACATGGGAAGTAGGTAGAGCACTGTAAGACATGAGTGGAGACATGGGAAGTAGGTAGAGCACTGTAAGACATGGGACGTAGGTAGAGCACTGTAAGACATGGGTGGAGACATGGGAAGTAGGTAGAGTACTATAAGACATTGGTGGAGACATGGGAAGTAGGTAGAGCACTGTAAGACATGGGTAGAGACATGGGAAGTAGGTAGAGTACTGTACGACATGGGTGGAGACATGGGAAGTAGGTAAAGCACTGTAAGACATGGGTGGAGAAATGGGAAGTAGGTAGAGCACTGTAAGACATGGGTGGAGACATGGGAAGTAGGTAGAGCACTGTAAGACATGGGTGGAGACATGGGAAGTAGGTAGAGCACTGTAAGACATGGGTGGAGACATGGGAAGTAGGTAGAGCACTGTAAGACATGGGAAGTAGGTAGAGCACTGTAAGACATGGGTGGAGACATGGGAAGTAGGTAGAGCACTGAAAGACATGGGAAGTAGGTAGAGCACTGTAAGACATGGGTGGATACATGAGAAATAGGTAGAGCACTGTAAGACATGGGTGGAGACATGAGAAGTAGGTAGAGCACTGTAAGACATGGGTGAAGATATGCGTAGTTGGTTAAGCAATGTAAGACATGGGTGAAGATATGCGTAGTTGGTTAAGCAATGTAAGACATGGGTAAAGATATGCGTAGTTGGTTAAGCAATGTAAGACATGGATTCTTTAATAAAACTTGGTTATAAATACCGACAAGTTGGTTTAGAAAGACACTTAAGCAAACACTAGGACATTAATTAGAAAACGTTTCGGTCCTGGGACCTTGATCACTTCTAACATACAGAGGTTGAAAGATATTATATATAGGCCGAGAGTGAGGTGTTAGTGACGCTGGTGACCTGAAGAATGCCATGTTGGGATGAGGATGATTAGACAATGGGATCATGTGACTCCTGTGCTGCCTGGTTGAGTATCATGTATGATAATGTTTTAGAAATTTTGTAGTTTCCAGTATTACGTTCTATGGTGTCGGTGACGGCGATTAGCGAGGCTTCTAGACATCGTCAGCGTCTAAAGTGAGGAAGAGTCGTGCCGCATACCAATTCATCTAATGTCCCGTGGAGTCCCTGTGGAGGACACAGGTGCACCTTACGTCACCTCTGTTGCTGGCATTTCGATGTTCGTTCAAGTGGACCGAAAAATCTCTGCCTGTTTTCCCTACATATTTCTTGGGACAGTATCCACAGGGGATGGTGTAGACGCCTGCTGTGGAAGTTACAGGTGTGGGATTATGATTCGTATTGAGGTCTTTGATGGCGGTGCTGCCACGAATACTCGCCAGGTACTCACTAAGAGTAACAAATGATTTCACCATATACTCATCATCTATCAAAGACCTCAATAGGAAACGTAGCCGCCACACGTCTAACTTCCACAGCGGGAGTCTACACCATCCCACGTGGATACTGTCTACACCATCCCACGTGGATACTGTCTACACCATCCCACGTGGATACTGTCTACACCATCCCACGTGGATACTGTCTACACCATCCCACGTGGATACTGTCTACACCATCCCACGTGGATACTGTCCCAAGAAATATGTAAAGGAAACAGGCAGAGATCTTTTTGTCCACCTGAACGAACAACGAAATGCCAACAACAGAGGTGACTTAAGGTAGGCCTGTGTCCACCACAGGGACTCCACGGGACATTTGATGAATTGGGATGAGGCACAGCTCGTCTTCACCGAATAAGTCCTTAGACGCCGACAATGTCTGGAAACCTCGTTAATCGCCGTCACCGAAAACTAGCAAATTTCTAAAACATTAGCAAAGATGATACTCAACCAGGCAATGCATCACCTAACAACACAGGAGTAACGTGATCCCATTGTCTACCCGTCCTCATCTCAACATGGCATTCTTCAGGTCACCAGCGCCACTCACACCTCACTCAGGTCACCAGCGTCACTCACACCTCACTCAACCCTTATATACTGTCTTTGTAACCTCTGTATGTTAGAAGTGGTCAAGCTCCCAGTATGGAAACGTTGTTTATATGTCCTACTTTTTGCTTACGTGTTTTTCTAAGCCAAGACAAGGGTTTAGACATGGGTAGTAGGTGCATCACTGTAAGACATGGGTGTTAGGTGGAGCACTGTAATACATGGATGTTAGGTGCATCACTGTAAGACATGGGTGTTAGGTGGAGTACTGTAATACATGGGTGTTAGGTGGATCACTGTAAGACATGGGTGTTAGGTGCATCACTATAAGACATGGGTGTTAGGTGCATCACTGTAAGACATGGGTGTTAGGTGCATCACTGTAAGACATGGGAAGTGGGTCAATGTAAGACATAGGAGGAGTGTTGTAAATCTTTCACTTCAGAACCTCAGCTGTCATGGTGTTGCCAGTGTTGAGTCAACTTTTATGAGCTCGCCGGTGGTACTGCCCTCTGGTTTTGCACTGTGAATAAAATTATAATATAATAATAATAATAATAATAATAATAATAAGAAGAAGAAGAAGAAGAAGAAGAAGAAGAAGAAGAAGAATTGGTAACCTGGGCACCAGAGGCAGGTGCCACCGTTCACAACTAAGATTTGGCTGGCGTAGATAGCTTTTCTATTTTCACACAAGTAGGCTAAGTGGTCATGGCAACAAGGGTTTTATAATCAATAAAACTTATTAAAACGCTTATCTATCATTCTTTCCTTAACGACGGATCTTCTTTCTCTCCTACACACACGAAGAGGCGGGGCCAGGAGCTGTGACTCGACCCCTGCAACCACAACTAGGTGAGTACACACACATAAAAAATACTAGTGTCTCTCGAAAAGTGCTTTTAGCAATCCGTAACCAACGTTTTTAATGGAAAATCGAACAGCTAGTTAAGAGTTGATAAGCAGAGCGAGGAAGTGAAAACATATGACACATTACGAAACCCTCCGAAGTAAAAATCCTAATGTAAGAAATTAAACTCAATATAAAGTGTGAACAGTAGTGTAGCAGAGAATGTCAAGGGGTAAGTTAAGTGGTCACTTACGAGAGTAATGGAAGGACATCTAAGGGGCTAAACTTTCTCACCTCTTTTGGCTGATACACTTACTGAAGGTGAGTTGTCGGATGTTGACCGTGAGGTGTTATCTTGGTCTTATAAGCCTTCTGTTGTTCTCTTATTTTTACAGTTCCTTGATAATGTAGGAAATCACGAAAGTGCTTGGAAGTTCACTATTTTTTCACATTGGTTGTTTTGCTTATTGTAATATTACCTGCTTACTGATCCTATTGTATATCCTATTGTATGCATGGTGTCCCAGAGCCAGAGCATGGTGTCCCAGAGCCAGAGCATGGTGTCCCAGAGCCAGAGCATGGTGTCCCAGAGCTAGAGCATTGTGTCCCAGAGCCAGAGCATGGTGTCCCAGAGCCAGAGCATGGTGTCCCAGAGCCAGAGCATGGTGTCCCAGAGCCAGAGCATGGTGTCCCAGAGCCAGAGCATGGTGTCCCAGAGCCAGAGCATGGTGTCCCAGAGCCAGAGCATGGTGTCCCAGAGCCAGAGCATGGTGTACCAGAGCCAGAGCATGGTGTCGCAGAGCCAGAGCATGGTGTCGCAGAGCCAGAGCATGGTGTCCCAGAGCCAGAGCATGGTGTCCCAGAGCCAGAGCATGGTGTCCCAGAGCCAGAGCATGGTGTCCCAGAGCCAGAGCATGGTGTCCCAGAGCCAGAGCATGGTGTACCAGAGCCAGAGCATGGGTTTAGAGCAGGTCGCTCATGTCTATCCCAACTACTGTACCACTATGACAAGGTCCTGGATGCTCTAGATGACAAACAAAATGCAAATGTAATATCCACAGATTTTGCAAAAGCGTTTGACAAGTGTGACCATGGTGTAATAGCACACAAAATGCGTGATAAAGGAATAACAGGAAAAGTTGGTAGATAGATCTATAATTTCCTAACATGTAAAACACAAAGAGTAGTAGTCAACAGAGTAAAGTCTGAAGCAGCTACTGTGAAAAGCTCTGTTCCACAAGGCACAGTACTCGCTCCCATCCTGTTCCTCATCCTCATATATGACAAAGAGGGGGATGTAAGCCACAGCACCGTGTCTTCATTTGTAGATGACACCCGAATTTGCATGACAGTGTCCTCCATTGAAGACACTGCAAGACTCCAGGAGGATATCAACCAAATCTTTAAATGGGCCGCAGAAAACAATATGAAGTTCAATGATTAGAAATTTCAATTACTCCGATATGGAAAACGGGAGGAAATTAAAACTATATCGGAGTATAAAACAAATTCCAACTACACAACAGAGCGAAAAACTAATGTAAAAGACCTGGGAGTGATAATGTCAGAGGATCTCACCTTCAAAGACCACGACATTGTATCAATCGCATCTACTAGATAAATGACAGGTTGGATAATGAGAACCTTCAAAACTAGTGATGCAAAGCCCATGATGACACTCTTCTAATCGCTTGTTTTATCTAGGCTGGAATATTGCTGCACACTAACGGCACCTTTCAAGGCAGGTTAAATTGCTGACCTAGAAAATGTACAGAGAACCCTCAAGGCACACGTAACTGCGATAAAACACCTCAGTTACTGGGAATGCTTCAAGTTCCTAAACCTGTACTCCCTAGAACGCAGACGGGAGAGGTACATGATTCAATAAACTTGGAAAATCCTAGAGTCATTAGTACCAAACTTGCACACGAAAATCACTCCCTACAAAAGCAAAAGACTCGGTAGACGATGCAACATCCCCCCAATGAAAAGCAGAGGTGCCACTAGCACGATAAGAGACAACACAATAAGTGTCAGGGGCCCAAGACTGTTCAACTGCCTCCCAGAATACATAAGGGGGGTTACCAACAGACCCCTGGCTGTCTTCAAGCAGGCACTGGACAGACACCTAAAGTCAGTACATGACCAGCCGTGCTGTGGTTCGTACGTCGGGTTGCGTGCGGCCAACAGTAACAGCCTGGTTGATCAGGTTATGATCCACCATGAAGCCTAGTCACAGACCGGGCCGCGGGGGCGTTGACCCCGAAACCCTCTCCAGGTATACTACAGGTGAGGTTCGTCTCATTAACCTCACCTCCCTTTAAAGTGAATATATTCACATATATTCACATTAAAGGGAGGTGAACAAAAGAGACAAGAAAGGTTAAACATGACTAAGGAAATATAGATGATAAAGATTCGAAATCAAATCCCAAAGATTTTTTCAAATTGGAACTAAGGTTTAAGAAAAGTTAGGTTCACTTAAAGCTAAATTCTGCATAGCTTACTGATAATGAGAAAGAAATGTGCTCCATTTTTAACAATTATATCTTATCTGTCTTCATCCAAGAAGACACAATCAGTATCCCAGGAATAAATTATTATAGTAGACCTGAAGAAAGTAAATTATGTAATATCGCAGTCACTAGGAATATGGTAATCAAACAGGTTGACTAAGGCAAAATAAATCATCTGACACTAATGAACATTTTTCAAGGTTCTTAAAGAGTGAACCATTAACTTACCTTTTCAATATACAGTAGTGTGCATATTAATTGAGACAGTGATAAAGTAAGACATTTATTTAAAAAATATATTTATTTCACAGATACATGGCAATGATATGAGAGATTATTGATATAATAAGAGATATAACTACGCTTTGTTTATAAAGCTTCACTGGAAGCTTTGGTATAGAATCAACCAATGTTGAACACATTTTGGCAAGTTCTTCGTTGTAGTACCAGGTCTTAATAAGAGCAGCAATTAGCTTCTCAACAACTGAACAGTCCTGTTTCACGATCCTCCATTTGGTTACTGTCCATCGATTCTTAATTGGGTTGAGATCAAGTGAGTTTCCAATTTAGAACCCTGAGATCACTCACTTCGAAGAATGTTAACATTTTTCTCAGTGTGTGGCATGGAGCAAGATCCTGCTGGAAAATGTCTTCTCCATCAGGAAAGTCTCTATCCACAGTAGGAAGCAAATGATTGTGTTTGTCACTGTCCAGCGTTCCCTCAACAATAACAAGCCGTCCAGGGCCTTTAGTAGTAAAACTACCCCAAAACATCTTAGGATGGAGATATCTGAGTGGTTATTGGAAAAGGAAATACGAATATATGTATCTAAATGGAGTAAGGGGTCAATAGTAGAACGGCCCTTACGAAAGCCATATTGACTAGTGGAGAGACTATTGTGTCTCTAAATACCACATCAAACGTCTACCAGACGTTCCATCACCTTGCAAACTGCACTGGTAAGAGCAATGGGATGGTAGTGGGAGGCATCATGTCCCGTAGTACCCGGTTTAGGAAACGGTAAGACAATGGCAGATTTCCACAGCAGGGACAGAAATCCTTGCGACCAAATAAGATTAAAGAGTCGTATGAGGACAATAAGGGCTGACGGATGTAAATGCTGGAGCATATGAATATGAATATCGTCAAGCCCAACTGCTGATGATCGGCAAGCAGAGTGTTAACTCTACTTCCAGGAGTGTAAAAGGCACATTGAAAGACTCTTCTCTGCAAGAAGAAAAGTCTATGGGCTCTAACTCTCTTTCAGACTTGTAGGAAAGAAACGAGAGGCATAGATATGTACAAGATGATTACCAATTTCAGTAGCAACTTCAAGAGAGTTTGCTATAGTGACACCTGCAACTCGAAGAATGGGAACCGGATCTGGAGAGTATTTCTCACTCAGCTTCCGTACTTTTTTCCAGACTGCACTCACAAAGGAAGCCGAGGTGACGGTAGCAACATAATTCCCCCAACAAGTGCATTTAGCTTCATGGATGACGCGGCGGGTAACCGCTCTCGTCCGCACGAGTACAAGCAGGAGACCACCAAGGCAAGCACTTCTGAGGATGACTGCTCCAGGTTTGAGGTATAGAATGTAAAGCCGCGGTTAAAACTGAGGTCGGGAATAGGTGTAACAGCTCATCAATAGAGGACGAAGAAGGGTCTTCACTAGAAGCAGTTAGACATGAGTACAGGTTCCATTCGTTGGTCAAATTTCCAGTGTGGGCTACGAGGAGGTGGTGAATACGAATGGGAAGTAAGGAGGATGAAAAATGACCACTGTCATGTAAGTCCTGGAGTATGAACCAGGTTCTTTTATTTTACAGAAAATTGAAATAATTTAATCATGGCCTCCTTGCATCCCCAAGAAATAAGTTGTGTGAGTGTAAGTGAACTTCAACAACTTAAGTTTTGACAGTTGTCTCTCCATGAGAAAGTTACAGTTAAGAAAACAGGCCGTTCAACACCTGATATTGTAATATCTCAGCCAGGAATAAGCAACAACAAGAAGTATATTTGTAGCTTTAGTTCTGAATGGTACCAACGGTAAAGTTGGCTTTGCGGCTGTGAAGTAAACAATGCATTGTTTTGCTTCCTGTGTTTGCTGTTTGCAGGTGATGTAACGTTCACAAAAGACTGTTTTAGAAATATAAACAAAATGAAAGAAAAAAGAAAAAACATGAGGTAAAAGAAGCGTTGAAAATGTGGTTTCAGTGTCACTTAGTGAGTCATAAACTTTCAGTCAATGAACGTAACATAAAGATTAAAAAGAACCGTGAAATTTAATCCAAAATTATAGACTGTATTTTCTTCTGTGGAAACTTTGAAACTCCCTTACGTTGGATGAAAGATGATTCAGTAAATCCAGTATTTAGAGGAATAATATTTTTTGCATCTAAATTAGATCCAGGTTTGAAGAATCACTTAGAAACCAGTACGGTCTTCAAAGGTGTTTCAAAGACCATTCAGAATGAGATGTTTGACTGCCTGCTACATATACACCATGAGGAGATAAGGACAGAAATTAGAGAAGCTTCCTTTGTGTCTGTCATGGCTGATGACACAACACATGTTCCGGAATACACTCAAATTGTCATTGTTCTACGTCTTGAATGCAGAAATATTTGAGCGTTTTTGGAGATTCTTTATTCCAGGATCAAACTGCAGATGGCATGTCAAAACGTATTCTAGAACAATTAGACATAATCCTTCAAGGAAATGGACAAAAACTGATAGTTCAGACATTTGATGGTGCAAATGTCATGAAAGACAAAAGAACAGGAGTTCAAGCAGAAATTAAAAGCAGTTTATAGTAATGCACATTGCATTTACTGTTATGGACATCAACTTAATTTAATAATGAGAAATGCAGCAAATATTACACGGAACACAAGAATATTTCTCTCTAACATTTTGGCTATTACAACATTCTTCTCAAGATCACCACAACGTGTAGCCATTCTCAAGAAGCATATGGACGTCAGCATTCTCAAGAAGCATATGGACGTCGGCATTCTCAAGAAGCATATGGACGTCAGCATTCTAAAGAAGCATATGGACGTCAGCATTCTAAAGAAGCATATGGACGTCAGCATTCTCAAGAAGCATATGGTCGTCACCATTCTAAAGAAGCATATGGACGTCAGCATTCTCAAGAAGCATATGGACGTCAGCATTCTCAAGAAGCATATGGACGTCGGCATTCTCAAGAAGCATATGGACGTCAGCATTCTCAAGAAGCATATGGACGTCGGCATTCTCAAGAAGCATATGGACGTCAGCATTCTCAAGAAGCATATGGACGTCAGTATTCTCAAGAAGCATATGGACGTCAGCATTCTCAAGAAGCATATGGACGTCAGCATTCTCAAGAAGCATATGGACGTCGGCATTCTCAAGAAGCATATGGACGTCAGCATTCTCAAGAAGCATATGGACGTCAGCATTCTCAAGAAGCATATGGACGTCATCATTCTCAAGAAGCATATAGACGTCGGCATTCTCAAGAAGCATATGGACGTCAGCATTCTCAAGAAGCATATGGACGTCAGCATTCTCAAGAAGCATATGGACGTCAGCATTCTCAAGAAGCATATGGACGTCGGCATTCTCAGCTATGGACGTGGATTCTCAAAAGCATATGGACGTCAGCATTCTCAAGAAGCATATGGACGTCAGCATTCTCAAGAAGCATATGGACGTCAGCATTCTCAAGAAGCATATAACGTCACCATTCTTAAGAAGCATATAGACAAACCATACCACGGGTGGGGTTCGAACCCGCGGTCAGAGAGTCTCAAAGCTCCAGACCGTCGCGTAAGCCACTGGGCCAGCTAGCTTCAATAAGATTCATCCAACTAGCTGGCCCAGTGGCTTACGCGACGGTCTGGAGTTTTGAGACTCTCTGACCGCGGGTTCAAACCCCACCCGTGGTATGGTTTGTTTGCAATCGTGTCATTACGATTTCGTGAGTCATGTTGACGGCTTTGAGGGGACTTAAGAACATAAGAACATAAGAAAGAAGGAACACTGCAGCAGGCCTACTGGCCCATGCAAGGCAGGTCCAAATCTCCAACGGCTTAAGCTAATGCCCCGACCCAGCCAGGTCAGGTTGCATTCACTTAAGGAAGGAACACTGCATCTGACCTAGCACAAGCTAGTCAGGACCACTCACACCCAACCGCACCCACTCATATAATTGTCTAGCCTACCACCTGGTCAGGTCACTTCCACTTAAGGAATTAGTACAGCTACTGACCTGGTAGTACAAGCTAGTCAGGTCTAAACTCACACCCATCCACATCCACCCATGTATTTATCTAACCTATTTTTAAAACTACACAACGTCTTAGCATCTATGACGGTACTCTGGAGTTTGTTCCACTCATCCACAACTCTATTACCAAACCAGTGCTTTCCTATCTCCTTCCTGAATCTGAACTTTTCCAACTTGAAACCATTGCTGCGAGTCCTGTCTTGGCTGGATATTTTCAGCACGCTATTTACATCCCCTTTATTTATTCCTGTTTTCCATTTATACACCTCAATCATATCCCCCCTAATTCTACGCCTTTCTAGAGAGTGCAGATTCAGGGCCCTCAGTCTATCCTCATAGGGAAGATTTCTGATACATGGGATCATCTTTGTCATCCCCCTTTTGTACGTTTTCCAGTGCATTTATATCCATTCTGTAATACGGTGACCAGAACTGTGCAGCATAATCTAAATGAGGCCTAACCAAAGATATATAGAGTTGAAGAACAACCTGAGGACTTCTATTATTTATACTTCTTGATATGAAGCCAAGGATTCTGTTAGCTTTATTGCGAACACTTATGCACTGTTGTCTTGGCTTCAGATTACTACTAACCAGAACTCCTAAATCCTTCTCGCAATCACAAGTAATAAGATCTACATTATTCAGCTTATATGTGGCATGGGTATTGTCCTGCCCAACATTTAGAACTTTGCATTTGTTTACATTAAACTGCATCTGCCACTTCTCCGACCACTGCATCAGTCTATTCAAATCATCCTGGAGTGCTCTAATGTCCTCATTTGAATGAATTGGACGGCCTATTTTGGTGTCATCAGCAAATTTACTTATGTTACTATTTATTCCATCATCTATGTCGTTTATGTAAATTGTAAACAACAGGGGGCCCAAAACTGACCCCTGTGGAACACCGCTTGAGACGCGCCCCCATTCTGATTTCTCTCCATTTATGCAAACTCACTGCCTCCTATTTGTCAACCATGCCTCTACCCAGGAAAAAATTTCTCCTCCTATTCCGTGTGCCTTAAGTTTCCTCAGTAGCCTCTGCTGGCCCAGTGGCTTACGCGACGGTCTGGAGTTTTGAGACTCTCTGACCGCGGGTTCGAACCCCACCGTGGTATGGTTTGTTTGCAATCGTGTCATTACGATTTCGTGAGTCAAGCATATGGACGTCAGCATTCTCAAGAAGCATATGGACGTCAGCATTCTCAAGAAGCATATGGACGTCAGCATTCTCAAGAAGCATATGGACGTCAACATTCTCAAGAAGCATATGGACATCAGCATTCTCAAGAAGCATATGGACGTCAACATTCTTAAGAAGCATATGGACGTCAGCATTCTCAAGAAGCATTTGGACGTCCATCCTCTACAACTTTAACATACGGACCGTAAACAAGGCTCATGATAATTTGCAAGCTTTAAAAAGTTGCTTTACTGAAATTCAGTCAACATCAAATGCAAATTAAACTATTGCAGAAGCAACAGGAATTTTTAAATACCTGAAAGATAATAATTTCATGTTTTGGTTAGAGCTTTTTTATCAGATTATGCCTCATGTTGAAGTAATTTACAAGCAAATGCAATCTCGAGAAGTGAGTGTGTTTAATTAAAGTCAGTGAATATATAACAGATTTCAAAACTGCTATTTTAGAAATAAGAAACTCGAAGTACTGTGAGAATCCTTCAAAGACACTCATGGCAGAAGCTAAGGAAGTGTGTGACTGTATATGTGTTGATATTGTGAAGAATTATGAGACTACCTGTATGGGCTTCATCAACACTTACATACAAATAATCTCAAAGGGAGGTGACCGCCATATTTACTGAAGTTACCCCCGTGGAAGCTTGTGATAAAACTTAAGCCACTCCTGGTCACGTCAAGGGCTTCCTTCGATATACCACACGCTCTAGGCACATCTATCCTAGACCAGTATTATAAATTAGAGTAGATAACACCAATAGGTACGGCGCTACTATTATTTGTGAACTGCATAGGTAAATGGACTGATTAGAAAGAGGGGGGAAGAGAGTACACACACCAACACGATAAGACCAACACTTACCCAATATTATTGATGGTCATTGGAGATCGTTGACGTGCCCACAGTTTGTCATAAATAGAAAGGTTACTTAGCTGTGGGTGAGAGAGTTTCATCCTTTGTCTATTTGTTCTCCCTGTATCGATATCCTGCTCGGTAGACCCAATTCTTCTCCCGGTAGGATGATGGTGTTAGTTGGTTTGTCCCGATTAATGAGCACTGGCCCCTTAACACCTCGACAATCCTCGGGACAGGAGTTGTGAGGTTAATTAACATATGCTCAATCGGGAAATGGCGACTTGTATCACCTTGCCTATTCTCTTAATTTAAGGTTATTATCACTAATTTCTCCACAGGTCACAAGGCGACTTAATGTCCCACTAAATTACACTCGTTAGTAGTCGATCCATTAATAAAGTTCGAAGTCGATGAGTCGAGATGGAAATGATGACTTTGTTCATTTGCATCATGGCGGCGTTGCGTGGCATCCCCAAATTCTTTCCCCTGCTACCATTCTATTATAATGGTTTCCCGGACTTAACGTCCCACTAATTCACTGAGATTAATCACGTCATTTCATATTACGAAGATTACCTAGTATCAAGGTTTCGACCGAATCGAGTCGATTATTAACCACTACTTACATCCTGGCAGTCACGCCTAGGTCCACTCGACAAAAACACTCGTTATTTAACCAAAAACCACGCTATAATAGCGGTTTCCCACATTATACACTGAGAACGATTACGACACTTCCTATTGTGAAGTGGGGCCACTAATTCCGTTTCGGCCTCCTTAATCGCCAAATTCCTGACTCCATTCTAGCCAGGAACTCTCCTTTGGGGTTACCCCACGCGCTTCTCTCGTGACCACGACTGCCCCACGCTGACCCACGCTGACCCACGCTCCCTGACCCACGCTTCACATTGGAAAGTTTATCCAGTATAACTTTCGGGAAAATACCCATATTTTCCACAGATATAATGGACAGATATTCTTCCACTAAACACTTAGTAGCTGCTAAATTGTTCAACAAGAAAAGCTTCACTAGTTTTAAGACTGAACTGCCTACACAAGAGATAGTACTGACCACTGAAGCATATTCCATCATTGACCCTAGAAAAGCATGAAACTGAACTAAATTGTAGATCCGACATGCATGAATATTGCAAATTATTTGAGCTGCTGAAATTGATCTTGGAAAATAATCTAGATAATGTTCTTAATGAAATTACGAAACTGATAAAAATCCTCTTGGTAATTCCCATGACTACATCAGAGCCACAACGCTGCCATGACTACATCAGAGCCACAACGCTGTCATGACTACATCAGAGCCACAACGCTGCCATGACTACATCAGAGCCACAACGCTGCCATGACTACATCAGAGCCACAACGCAGCCATGACTACATCAGAGCCACAACGCTGCCATAACTACATCAGAGCCACAACGCTGCCATGACTACATCAGACCCACAACGCTGCCATGACTACATCAGAGCCAAACGCTGCCATGACTACATCAGAGCCAACGCTGCTGACACATCAGACCAAACGCTGCCATGACTACATCAGACCAAACGCTGCATGACTACAGACCAAACGCGCCATGACACATCAGGCCAAACGCTGCCATGACCATCAGAGCCAAACGCTGCCATGACACATCAGAGCCAAACGCTGCCATGACTACATCAGAGCCAAACGCTGCCATGACTACATCAGAGCCAAACGCTGCCATGACTACATCAGAGCCACAACGCTGCCATGACTACATCAGAGCCAAACGCTGCCATGACTACATCAGAGCCACAACCTGCCATGACTACATCAGAGCCACAACGTGCCATGACTACATCAGAGCCACAACGCTGCCATGATACATCAGAGCCACAACGCTGCCATGACTACATCAGAGCCAACGCTGCCATGACTACATCGAGCCACAACGCTGCCATGATACATCAGAGCCACAACGCTGCCATGAACATCGAGCCACAACGCTGCCTGACTACTCAGAGCCCAACCTGCCATGACTACATCAGAGCCAAACGCTGCCATGACTACATCAGAGCCACAACGCTGCCATGACAATCAGAGCCACAACGCTCAGACATCAGAGCCACTGCCATCACAGAGCCACAACGCTGCATGACACATCAGAGCCACAACGCTGCCATACTACATCAGAGCCAAACGCTGCCAGACACATCAGAGCCACAACGCTGCCAACATCAGAGCCAAACGCTGCCGACACTCAGAGCCAAACGCTGCCATGACACAAGCCAAACCGCATGACTCAGACACACAGCCAACGCACATCAGAGCCACAACGCTGCCATGACACATCAGAGCCACAACCTGCCATGACTACATCAGAGCCACAACGCGCCATGACTACATCAGCCACACGCTGCCAACTACATCAGAGCCACAACGCTGCCATGACATCAGAGCCAAACGCGCCATGACTACATCAGAGCCAAACCCCAATACATCAGAGCACAACGCTGCCATGACTACATCAGAGCCACAACGCTGCCATGACTACATCAGAGCCCAACGCTGCCATGACACATCAGAGCCACAACGCTGCATGACTACATCAGAGCCAAACGCTGCCAGACACATCAGAGCCACAACGCTGCCACTACATCAGAGCCAAACGCTGCCATGACTACATCAGAAGCACGCCATGACTACATCAGAGCCACAACGGCCATGACACATCAGAGCCACAACGCTGCCATACATCACAGAGCCATACAATCAGAGCCAAACGCTGCCATGACTACATCAGGCCAAAGCTGCCATGACTACATCAGAGCCAAACGCTGCCATGACACATCAGAGCCACAACGCTGCCATGACTACATCAGAGCCAAACGCTGCCATGACTACATCAGAGCCACAACGCTGCCATGACTACATCAGAGCCAAACGCTGCCATGACCATCAGAGCCAAACGCTGCCATGACTACATCAGAGCCAAACGCTGCCATGACTACATCAAGCCACAACGCTGCCATGACTACATCAGAGCCAAACGCTGCCATGACTACATCAGAGCCAAACGCTGCCATGACTACATCAGAGCCAAACGCTGCCATGACTACATCAGAGCCAAACGCTGCCATGACTACATCAGAGCCGAACGCTGCCATGACCATCAGAGCCAGAACGCTGCCATGACTACATCAGAGCCACAACGCTGCATGACACATCAGAGCCACAACGCTGCCATGACTACATCAGAGCCAAACGCTGCCATGACTACATCAGAGCCAAACGCTGCCATGACACATCAGAGCCAAACGCTGCCATGACTACATCAGAGCCAGACAACGCTGCCATGACTACATCAGAGCCAAACGCTGCCATGACTACATCAGAGCCAAACGCTGCCATGACTACATCAGAGCCACAACGCTGCCATGACTACATCAGAGCCACAACGCTGCCATGACTACATCAGAGCCAAACGCTGCCATGACACATCAGAGCCAAACGCTGCCATGACTACATCAGAGCCACAACGCTGCCATGACTACATCAGGCCACAACGCTGCCATGACTTCATCAGACAAACGCTGCCATGACTACATCAGAGCCAAACGCTGCCATGACACATCAGAGCCACAACGCTGCCATGACTACATCAGAGCCAAACGCTGCCATGACTACATCAGAGCCACAACGCTGCCATGACACATCAGAGCCAAACGCTGCCATGACTACATCAGAGCCAAACGCTGCCATGACTACATCAGGCCAAACCTGCCATGACTACATCAGAGCCAAACCTGCCACACATCAGGCCAAACGCTGCCATGACTACATCAGTAAACGCTGCCATGACTACACGCCAGACCTGCGACACACAGGCAAACGCTGCCATGACTCATCAGCAAACGTGCCATGACTACATCAGAGCCAAACGCTGCCATGACATCAGAGCCCGCCATGACTACATCAGAGCCACAACTGCCATGACTACATCAGAGCCACAACGCTGCATGACTACATCAGAGCCACAACGCTGCCATGACTACATCAGAGCACAACGCTGCCATGACTACATCAGAGCCACAACGCTGCCATGACTACATCAGAGCCACAACGCTGCCATGACTACATCAGAGACAACGCTGCCATGACTACATCAGAGCCACAACGCTGCATGACTACATCAGAGCCACAACGCTGCCATGACTACATCAGAGCCACAACGCTGCCATGACTACATCAGAGCCACAACGCTGCCATGACTCACTGACCACAACGCGCCATGACTACATCAGAGCCACAACGCTGCCATGACTACAGACCACGACACCTGCCATGACTACATCAGAGCCCAACGCTGCCATGACTACATCAGACCACAACTGCCATGACTACATCAGAGCCACAACGCTGCCATGACTACATCAGAGCACAACGCTGCCATGACTACATCAGAGCCACAACTGCCGAACATCAGAGCCACACGCTGCATGACATCAGACCACAACCTGCCATGACTACATCAGAGCCACAACGCTGCCATGCTACATCAGACCACAACGCTCCAGACCATCAGACCAAACGCTGCCATGACACATCAGAGCCACAACGTGCCATGACCATCAGGCCACAAGCTCATGACATCGAGCCACAACGCCATGACCATCAGCAACGCTGTGAATCAACCACAACGCTGCCATGACATCAGACACAGCTGCATGACATCGAAAGCTGATACCATCAGCACGCTGCATACTACATCGACACCGCGCGCACATCAGAGCCACAACGCTGCATGACCATCGACCGCTGTGACCATCACACTGCCATGACCATCGACCAAACCTGCATGCATCAGACACAACGCTGCCTGACTCACAGAGCCACAACGGCCATGCTACAGAGCAACGCTGACAATCAGCACAACTGCCATGACTCATCAGAGCCACAACGCGACCATCACCACAACCTGCATGACTACATCAAGCCACAACGTGCCATGTACATCAGGACAACGCTGCTGACACATCAAGCCAACCTCTACACTCAGGCCACGCTATCCATCACACCGCTGCATGCCAGCAAGCTGCGACCATCAGACACAAGAGCCACAACGCTGCCATGACTACATCAGAGCCACAACGCTGCCATGACTACATCAAGAGCCACAACGCTGCCATGACTACATCAGAGCCACAACGCTGCCATGACTACATCAGAGCCACAACGCTGCCATGACTACATCAGAGCCACAACGCTGCCATGACTACATCAGAGCCACAACGCTGCCATGACTACATCAGAGCCACAACGCTGCCATGACTGCATCAGAGCCACAACGCTGCCATGACTACATCAGAGCCACAACGCTGCCATGACTACATCAGAGCCACAACGCTGCCATGACTACACAGAGCCACAACGCTGCCATGACTACATCAGAGCCACAACGCTGCCATGACTACATCAGAGCCACAACACTGCCATGACTACATCAGAGCCACAACGCTGTTATGACTACATCAGAGCCACAACGCTGCCATGACTACATCAGAGCCACAACGCTGCCATGACTACATCAGAGCCACAACGCTGCCATGACTACATCAGAGCTACAACGCTGCCATGACTTCATCAGAGCCACAACGCTGCCATGACTACATCAGAGCCACAACGCTGCCATGACTACATCAGAGCCACAACGCTGCCATGACTACATCAGAGCCACAACGCTGCCATGACTACATCAGAGCCACAACACTGCCATGACTACATCAGAGCCACAACGCTGTTATGACTACATAAGAGCCACAACGCTGCCATGACTACATCAGAGCCACAACGCTGCCATGACTACATCAGAGCCACAACGCTGCTTTTCAACACAGAAAAGAATAAAAACTTCTCTATGGAGGACTATGAATCCTGGAAGACTAAACACACTTGCGCTGCTTCAATGGAGAACAATTTCCTCAACAGTCATCAAGAAATCCAGGAAAAAATTATTTATCTTTTCGTGCAAAGTATAACAAGAAGAATGGATTTCGTTTTTAAATGAATGGATCATCAAGCTTGGACTGTAACAATTTAGGTAAGTAAAAAATATTTTTTGGTTTATGATTTTTATCAAGCTTATGTAAAAATGATCTTTTTATATGCTAATTTTTATATGCTAATTTTTTTCTGAAGCAGCGCCTCCACTAATATTAGCTACAAGCCGCCTCTGTCAAGTACAATATTTGTTTCTTTTATATATGCAGTCCACAGCCGTATTTAATACAGCCAGTGTTACTGGCTTGATATATTCTGTTGAATAATTTCAAGAACTATATGTTCAAATAATTTAAAGTCCAGATGTGTTAGTTTGGGGAGATGAACTGGGCATCGAAGGAAGGACAGTGTTGTGACCCACTGTTGCTAAAACCCACCTGTCTCCAAGGTACAACTGTCAGTAAGTGGTTTAGATGTGCCAGAGTTCTCCCCAGTTATGTAGGTGAAATTCACTCACATAATTTCTCAAACTGGTCATTTCAAGGAAGAGTGAGAGGTAACCGGGACAGAGTCAACAGTTAACTGTCATGGTCATTTAGCATTTTAACTGTTTCCAAAGTACTAGTATGCAGATGCTGGTACTGTGTCCTACGTGCTAGTACACTGTTTTTCGTTAACGCAAATCCTCCACATTCCAATATTTTTTTTACCTCAGGGCAACTTTTTGGGTCTTTGATTTATTCATACTTTTGAGAAAATCTAAGGCCAGCAGGGTGCACACAATGTATCATTGTTAACTACTCAGGGGATGAACTAGTACGTTCCATTATTTACTACTAGCAGTAAACAAAGGAACCAGGAACAGTTGCTTCCCTACCAGAAAGCAGGTGTACAAGTGACTCAAAGATGACCTATTCATTCCAAATGTATTACAATTTCATGATACTAACAGTGGAATTCAGGCAGCACACTAGGTACATTTAACCAAAGATAACCCAGTAAAGTCAAGCAATATGAATATAGTTTCCATATTTTGATGAGTAATACATCTAAAATAATTGTAGCATTATCAATAGTAATTATACATAGCCTTAGAAGGTCAAAATAGAAAAAAAATTTATAATAATTATAAGGCTGGGGTCCACCTCTGGTGTAAATTGTGGGTCCCATAGCCTCGGAGAAGTGAATAAAAAGACTTCAAGGAAGAATATTTAGATTTCTTTCTGAAGCCATTTGAATATTCCACTTCCCCTACCACCCCATCTTTTGAATATATATAAAATTTATTTCAAGACAAAATACATTGACAAAATACATTGACAAGAATACAATAGGGAGTAAAACAACATAGATAACAACTCAGAGCTACATGTCAAATACTTCGTCCAGCTCCCCGGCAGTGGGCCGCATGACCAAAATGCTGCAGGCATTTCCCCTCTGGATCGCAACACTGAGTCTCTGAAAGAGGAAGCTGGTCGCCCTGTGGTCCTTGGTTTCTATGATGAGTTTTTCACCCAGCTCTTTGAGAAACTTTAGAGCACACTTGCCCCATGCTCCATGGGTCTCCGACCCTATTGGGATGAAGTTATAGCAAGGGGGAAGGCCTTCATATTTGTGAGTCTTCTGGGTCTCCCTGTGGCTGGCAGCTCCACCCCCTTTGGCTACGGAGTATGGTAAGTAGGTGTCTGCCATTGTGGCAGCACAGGTGTAGTCCCAAGCAATCTGCTTACCATCCTTCCAGGGTAGCATAGTGGCTCCATCAGGACGCTTTTGACTTCCATCAGACCTCTGCATATATACTGTATACATAATCCAGTAAAGTCAATTAATATTACATATTTCCATGTTTTGAGGAGTACTGTGAAACATTTGTAATGCTATAAGTATTCCTAGTACATAGCCTTAGAAGACCAAAATAGTAGAAAATAAAAAGAATTAAACCCAATCATAACATTTATGTAAACTAATTATTCTAAGTGAAACAATGAAGTGTTAAAACATCTTAAACCACATCTAATATTATAAAATAGTATACATAGTTTCAAACATTACAAGCAACTAAAAAACAGAAATGCTATCATATATTAACGTCAATAAATTGTAAGTAAGTTTATTTAGGTATACACAGATACAATTACATAGATTATCATAGCAGCATATGTGTAGAGAACCTAGGATAACCAAAAAAGTCAGACAGAGTGACTTATATCTTATTATTGTACTAGGAATTATACTAGGAATAAGTAAAATTAGTAATTTATATTTACATGTGTGATAGCTAAAAAAATAAAAAAAACATTCTCCTCCCTTTCTGTCGCTACATTCATTAGGTACCTTTTGGCTCTCTTCTTGAACTGGCTCATGCTATGACTGGCTTTGACATGTGTAGGTAGTCTGTTCCATTCCTTTATTGCTGTACAATAAAAGGTGTTTGAAGCCTGGCCACTGACTGTGGGAACTACAAAGTTGTGCTCTCTCCCCCTAGTACTATGACTGCTTTGGTTCCCAGCCTTGACAAAATTGGCAGCAAGATATTCTGGACACTGTTTGTGAGCAATTTTATAAACTTGATTTAACTTCAGTTGTTTTACTGTCATCAATATTCAGCATATCCAATTGTTGTAATTCATCCTGGCCTACATGTTCTCTTGGACCCAGGTCCAGAATGAATCTTACCATTTTTGTTCTGGGTGATTTGCAGTCTATCTCTCAGGTTTATTTTTGTCAAAGCAGATTACCATGAAGAGCAAGCGTAGTCTATATGACATTGTATAAGGGCTAGACATAGGGTCCACCAAGCCTCAGTAGGTAGACACTGTCCTTGTTTGTAGAACAACTTCAGTCTGGTATTCGCATTCTTTGCTACACTGTTCCCTATCAATTCTCCTGACATGCATGGGTCAAAGGGGATTCCCAGATATTTTACTGAGGAAACTGAAGTGATGGGTTCCCCATTACACCGGACATTAAAATTATTTGCCTTTCTCAGTTTGTTTCGTGCCAAAGAGTATGGCTTCTGTTTTCCCGAGGTGTAACGATAGTTTGTTGTCTACTAACCATTTGCTGCAGGACTCCAGTTCCAGTGTTAATACATTAGCTATATCTTGTGCGTCTTTACCTGACACTAAAAGAGCACTGTCATCCGCATACAGTAGGAGTTTGCACTTGACACTGACGGGCATGTCGTTTACATAAAATGGGAATAATAAGGGACCCATAATACTACCTTGGGGAACTCCACATGCTATCGGCAGGGGTTCTGATTCTGTTTTGTTGATTTTGACAATTTATTTTCTGTTGTTAAGATAGGACTTAAACCAGTCTGTGGAACCTATGCCGATAGCTTGAAGTTTCTTACATAATATATTGTGGTTGACAGTATCGAAGGCATTTTGCAAGTCTAAAGTTACCATACCTATGAGGTTCCCTATAGACATTTCAGTTCTCATGTAATCCATCAGATTAATTGGGAAGGTGTCGGTTGAGTAATATCTAAAGCCTGATTGGTAACTATGAAGAATGTTATTGTCATTAAGATATACTTAACTACTTGACAGTACACCGCCCTCTCTAGAATTTTGTTGACATCAAACCTACTATTTTTCTTGAAGATAGGAGTAACTCTGGCCGCCTTGAACCCCTCTGGTACAGTATTAGTGGTGATGGACAAATTTAATATGTGAGCAATTCAGAGGCACCATCTTTTAGGAACTTAGACGGGATGTTATCTGGGCCGGTGCTTTTAGTTAGGCTTAACCTGCTTAGTTCTTTTTGCACGAAGTCATGAGATACACTTACTAGTTGACAACTGTTTGGGGTTACCTCTTTATTGGTAAAGTATGTTTTAAACTTATCAGTCTGTGTTAAAGGTATTTAATGCAGCTGGTAGTTTACTTACTAGTGTTGATGCGACAGTTGTGTAGTATGAATTAAAACAATTTGCCACTTTAGCTATTTCGAGGCATACCTCATTATATTAGATCTATCTACGGGTTTATGGCTATACCCCAACTGTTTTAGTTGTTGCCAGAGCTTTCTAGGGTTCTTCTTGTACTCTTCGATTTTTGAACAATAATGCTTTGCCTTTGATCCTTTTATAAGCCTCTGCACTCTGTTCCTCACCCTTTGGAATTCATTTAGCGCTGCAATATCCTGTCTGTTTCCCTTAAATCTTTTTATCAACTGGATCTGAACATCATATTATCTAGTATCTCAGTAGTCATCCAGGGTTCAGTTCTTCGTTTAATCCTAACCTCTTTAACTGGTTCAATATTATCAAGGATGGCAGTGAACATTGTTTTGAATTTTTCTCAGGCATCATTTACGTCCGTGGAACTTGTTATCACTGTCCAATCACAATTGTGTAGCATATTTACCAGTGTTTCTTTACTGTAGTTTCTAGTTGACCTAATTTTTTTTTTATCCTATCCGTTCTCTAGTGATTTTCCTGATGCAGTAAATGATGAAATGATCACTAAGACCTGTGGTAATGACGCCTGACTGACTAATGTTCTCAGAGCGGTTACAAAGTATGTGGTCAATTAGGGTGGCTGAGAACTGTGTGATTCGTTTTGATGTATTAATTAGTTGAGTGTAACTATTTAAACCTAGAATTTGCTTATACCTTTTACATAGCCCGTTATTTTGCTGTTGAAAGCAGATATTGAAGTCTCCCAGTATTACTGTCTTGCAATTGTTCTCAAGTCCAGACAAGACTCGAAAAGTCCTCTAAAAACTGGTCATGGGTGGGAGGGCAGTAACTAGTTCCTACTAATATGGGTTTGGTCTTGGGAAGCAACACTTCAAACCATAGAATCTCCAGTTTATTGTCATTTAAATCAGGTCTTGGGTTGTAGGCTAAGTCATTCCTTATGTAGGCACATACCCCACCACCCTTTATATTCCTAACTAAGCGTTTTATATTGTAGCCTTCTATTTTGATTTCGTCGTCAGTCACCGTATCATCCAACCAGGACTCAGAGATGGATATAACTGCCGCCCTAGTTGTGTTAGCTAGAATCCTAATCTCTGCCAATTTTGGAAAAGTGATCTTGAATTGACATGAATAAAGTGAAGGCCTGTTTTCATAAAACAATAATCAATATATGGCAAGGGGTCATTTGTATTAAAATTAGGTAAATCAATGTCATCACTGCTAAAGGGTAACTGTGCCAAAGTGCATTTGTTACAAACAAAATGAAATCTGGTATCATTACCATAATCGTACACACATCCATTATGTACCCACCCTTTACACATTTTACATAAGGTATATTTACTGTTCTAGGTAGTAGGTTAGTAGACAGCAACCACCCAGGGAGGTACTACCGTCCTGCCAAGTGAGTGTAAAACGAAAGACTGTAATTGTTTTACATGATGGTAGGATTGCTGGTGTCTTTTTTCTGTCTCATAAACATGCAAGATTTCAGGTACGTCTTGTTACTTCTACTTACACTTAGGTCACACTACACATTCATGTACAAGCATATATATATACATACCCCTCTGGGTTTTCTTCTATTTTCTTACTAGTTCTTGTTCTTATTTCCTCTTATCTCCATGGGAAAGTGGAACAGAATTCTTCCTCCGTAAGCCATGCGTGTCGTAAGTGGCGACTAAAATGCCGGGAGCAAGGGGCTAGTAACCTTTTCTCCTGTATATATTACTAAATGTAAAAGGAGAAACTTTCGTTTTTCCTTTTGGGCCACCCCGCTTCGGTGGGAAACGGCTGACGTGTTGAAAGAAGAAGATATTTACTGTTCTTTTGTACAATAGTACAGTGTATACATATGTCTTGTGGTGTCTGAGATAATAAGAATGGTTCTATTGTAGTGCCCGGTGGGCAAAAGAGATGAGGACAAGCGTCCCAGAGAGAACGGGAAATTTATCACTGATACTTAGGCGAGAGAGAGACGTTCACACCCGACGAAGCTGGCGCAGAAGTCATCTACCAACACCACCACCACCACCATCAACATTGCTATTGTTGTTGGATTTATCAGGGCCACTGACAGCTTACGCAGTATCGAGCACACCTTCCTGATAAGTAAGTTAGTTCATTAAGGAATACACAAATACAGTTACATAGATAATCATACATAGCAGCATATGTGCAGAGAACCTAGGATAACCCAAAAAAGTCAGACAAAGTGACTTAATTCCATTAGGGGTCCTTGTGATAAATATTATTTATATTTAAATTAAAAGTTAAAAACAGGTAAGTATCTTAACTATGTATAAGCAGTTACAATAAAAGAAGTTATACTAGGGGAGAGATAAAATTAGTAATTTTCATTGACATTAAAGATAGGATCATATTAGATTATGTGTTATATATACAAGAAATCACTCTCCTCCCTTTCTGTAGCCTTATTTATAATGTACATTTTGGTTCTCTTCTAGAACTTGCTGGAAAGATATGTTGACCAATACTGAGCTATTTAAGAAAAGGGAACAGAAGTTCCTTTGTAAATAGAAACAGGAACTAGAAGTTTCCAATTAGATCAGGTGGACCCCCTTGCCAAGCCCCGGCAGAGTCAGACGCCCTCACTCTCACCTGAGTTAAGTAATCGGCTTCCCACTAAAACCGTTAAAGAATTACCTGCAGAGATTTCCTCAGCTTATTGTTGTCCACTGCAAAAACTCTCGCTCTCCCACAACACACTCTTTACAATTCTATATTGTCACTATATAACAAACTTTATGTCACTAGATTTATAACGAAAATGTTCGTTATGTTTATCAACGCTGCAGGTAAAATTAAGGAAATAAACATATTCAATTTCTCTCCATATTTACGACTGAAATGCCTTGATAATAGGGTTTTGTAATGAATGATGATGATAATAATATTAATAATAATAATAATAATAATAATAATAATAATAATAATAATAATAATAGTAGTAATAATAATAATATAAATAATAATAATATTATTATTATTATTATTATTATTATTATTATTACATTAGCGATTTTTAGTGTTGAGTTACCTGGAGAGGATTTAGCAGGAAAGGGTTTTCAGGGGTCAACGCCCCCAGCCCGGTCCGTGACCAGGCCTTTATGTAACATTCTGCCTATATAATGTATAACTTTTCTAAGGGTAACATCACTTTAAGAATAAAGTGATTATAATTCTGTTAGATTATTTACTGGAAGACACAGTAAATCTGGAGCAGAATATGTTATTACATTCATCAAGAAGCAATATGTATGCCCAATCAAGATATAAGGACATTACAACTTGATAAGCAAACACATTAGCTCCATTTCCAGCCAAGAAACACATGTCAGTACTGTGTACCCATAGTAACCGTTACTGATTCACCGTCTCCCTATGTGAATCACTGACCGTTATGTGACTCATGCTGACCTAGCATGACGCCACGAGCTCTTTGAATCCGTGCCCTCCAGGCACTGGGGCAGTGCAGTTCTAGACGTGACATAGGAAGGAGACAGGACAGGCTCTGAGCGTTCTCCCTTATTTTACCACTAATATAAGTTACCAAGCCAATCGTGTGTGTTTATTCCCAAATCCATCAACTGAACCCTACACGACAATTGGTGGCAGCGTTGTGGGTATAGATTTAGGGTATTTCAGCAGCTGTAAGAGGAATATTTGATGTATCTCAAGCCGGTGGAGTGAGTGGAGTGAGTGCTGCAGGCGTCCCTCGCTCAGCAAAATGCCACCTCTACACCCACCTCTAGCCGACAAACCCAGCCAGCTTCTACAACCATCTACAAAGCTTCCTGGCAAGTGTGCTTCAATTGCTTTAACTTTCGAGGAGTTGATCTGGGTTTTGCAATTAAGCCAGTCAGTTAAGCCAGTCTAGGGGAGGCGTCAGTTAATCATCCAGCCTGCCTAAGCCAATCATTCAGCCTGCCTCATCAGTCATCCAGCCTGCTTCTCCATGCTGTGTGCATAGTTACAAGCATTCAAGCCATCCCAGCTAGTGTCGAGGGCTTTAGCCAGCTAAGTCAGCCGTTTCTCCAGCTAAGCCAGAAGTAAGCCAAGCAAATTCCTCTTTGGAGCATTGTCTCCAATATTGTTTTGTGCTACCAGTTGGATGCTAGTAAGACTGGTATTCACCATCCCTGGTATATTGGGGCGTAGCATGCCACCTGGGATTTTCAAGTGAGTGGTGTAGTGAGGGCAGCCAGCCTGGCTATCCTGCTCGCTCCCTCCACCTGCGGAGGGAGCGAGCTCCCACCCTTACCTGGAGTTTACCTGGAGAGAATTCCAGGGGTCAACGCCCCTGCGGCCCGGTCTGTGACCAGGCTCGCTCGCTCCCACCCTTACCCGCTCGCTTCCACCCTTACCCGCTCACTCCCATCCTTACCCGCTCGCTCCCACCCTTACCCGCTTGCTCCCACCCTTACCCACCTGTGTTTTTTCTCCATTGGGGTGCGATCATCCATTTTAATGGTTACACATTGGGTCAAGAGCTGTATTTCACCTGTAATTCACCTGAACACCACCGCTGAAAGCCTAGATTTGTAGTTCCTCGAGTTATGCACAATTTCATTGTAGATTCTGCGAGAGTACAGTGGAAGCTCTTCCCTCATCCTTCCACCTCCTCCCTCATCACCACCTCCGGTCGTCCCTCCCAGACCTTCACACAGTTTAGAGACAATTTCTTTGTATATAAAGACGTTTGCGTGTGTGAGACATTTTTACAGTGAATTTCTGTGTTTTCAAAGACTTGTGCCTTTAGTGTAGACTCAGTGTTTTATTTGACCCATTAAATTGCAATAATTTTTCCAGTGTTGTCATCGCTCATTTTCGTATTTAATTTTTATATATATTTGTCTAGTTTTGTGTTAATTTTCTACACTGCAGTAAGTATTCTATACTTGTGTCACCATTTATTATTTCACTCTTGTGTGCAGTATTGCACTCATTACCCAGTCATTCACTCTTGTGTGCAGTATTGCACTCATTACCCAGTCATTCACTCTTGTGTGCAGTATTGCACTCATTACCCAGTCATTCACTCTTGTGTGCAGTATTGCACTCATTACCCAGTCATTCACTCTTGTGATTTGTTTATTTTTTTACTTTGTGTTCTTTCAGTGTTGTGTTCTAAACTATATTTCAGTATTGTATATTATTATTTTCTTATGCCTTACATTATTATTTTTTTTTATCATTGCATTGTCCTTGTGTTTTCTATCATTTTAGTCTTGTGTTTGCCATTCTATTTTAATACTTATTATATGCAGTGCCTAATTTGTTTGAACTTTGCAGACTATTGTCCTATATTTTATGTGCACACCAAGACCTTAGTGAAAGAAAATTTTATACATTGCAAAGTCCCATATACCTCTGAGTGAGCCCTATTTAATGTGTTCTGCAACTTTGCAAGTGTTGAATTCTTAGTTTTGTGCTTTGTGTCATTTTTATTCATTTTATTAATATTTCTTTGAACAAATTCACTCTTAGTGTACATATTTAAAGTAAGTGTTATCTTTGCTCTGTTTGAGTAAATTGTTTTGCCTAATTTGAATTAAGAGTTAAAGTGTTCAAGCTACACTTTTTCAAGTGCAAATTTTCTTTTATTGCCGAATTGACTAATTCTGCAAGTCAATTGCATTGTGACATTTGTTGTTCTGCAGTGATTCATTTTTCATACTTTTTTAATATTATTTTATATTTAATTTTGTTCAACAATTGTTTCTTTCTCAGAAAGTGATAAAATTTTATTGAGTGCAATCTTTTCAGTATTATAGTATATTCAATTAGTTGTGTTATCAGTGCACATTCATTTATTTAGTGTCATTTCTTTTTAGAAAAAATTGTTTTTCCAGTATATTTTCCAATTGCATATAATTTAGTGATTTTATTTTATATTTTTTTGCATTGATTTACAATTTTATTAGTAAATTTCTTTATTGCAGTAAGAGTAAAGACAGCTCAATTTTTCCTTAATTCACATTACAGTAACATTTCCCTTTTCTTGCATTTTCAATATGTTTCTTTTTCTTTCAAAGTACATTTCAGTGAGTTGTCCTTTCTCATTCAATGTGTCTTATATATTTTAATTACTTATGCACAATTAGTTAAATATCTTTCATTTCAATTTTAGCTACTTGTGCTAAATCTTTTTTATTATTCATTACTCTTCCCTTAATTATTTTTTGTGCAAATTCTGTGCAATTATGTCTCGCATACCTTCGAGTGATACTTTAGTGAATGACGTCAATCAGGCCTCTCAGGCTGATGCTGTCCCTGCGAACATTCCTAATAGTCCCTTATCATCTGCTAGACCACACCAGACACACAGACACTATAGGTTTCCTCGTGACTCTCTTGATGCTTTGCCTTTATTCAATGGCCATGTGCATAATCTTGAAGCATGGTTTACTGCTGTTCGTTCTCGGGCTACCGCCCTGCTGGAAGGTCCTCCATCAGAGGAAAGTCTTATGAGACTTGTGAAAGAAGCTCTTCATCGATCGCCTGCTGCCGTTCACGTTGTCGATCATCTTGAAATGCGAGACTTCAGGAATCTTACTAAGTGGTCAGAATATGAGGAGCTGATTCGTTCTTTTCTTGTACCAGTGCCAACGGCCCTGGTACAAGAGTACAGTGCCAACGGCACTGTTGTCCTTAGGGAACTGGTGAATGCAACACCCATGACTGATGAAACGTTGAGTGCATTTGCGGTTAGATTAGATAACCTTTTATCATCATTTATCAAAGCAGTCCAGTCCTCAGCATTTGTACCTGACAAGGATAAAAGATCCACAGTGTCGCTTGCTAAATTAGCCACTTTTGGGGCAATCAAAGAACTAATGCTGCCTGCTTCCATGTGTACTTATGAAGATGGAACGGCATACAGCCCTTAATCATGTACGTTCCTTGTGTCCCCAGTGTCCCCAGTGTACCGAGTCATTATAACCCTCGTAGTGTTCATAGTACATTCAGTAACCATAATAAGAGGACTTGTTACAACTGCGGTTACCGTGGCCATATTGCAGTTAATTGTCTTGATAGTCACCCTAAGAGACGTGGCACTGATGATGACTACCAATCAAATCTGCCGTACTGTACTTAGAACACATGGACATGACACATCTGAGTGCAATGCTCTCTACAACCTGAGGTACTCTAGATCTTTCCATGGCCGTTTCTACCGCAGAACCAGGAGAGGAAATGGAGGTCTTGGTTTTCAAGCTAATAACCAGAACCAGGCTCATTCCTCCAATTCGGGGGAATTCGAGCGCCCCAGTCAAACTGCCCCGTGGTGACAGTAGGTGATAATGAATACTCCATCCCCATTCGTAATTCCTTCAATGCCTTAAGCAGTCTCGAGGACGAGTCTCGTTGATGATATAAATTAGACACAAATGCAACACTTGGGTATCTTTATTGAGGAAACGTTTCGCCACACAGTGGCTTCATCAGTCCAATACAAAGCAGAAAGGTTTAAGGACTGATGAAGCCACTGTGTGGCAAAACGTTTCCTCAATAAAGATACCCAAGTGTTGCATTTGTGTCTAATTTATAACTTGTCGGTTCTCTGAACCATTCATCTACACTAGTTGATAATGTTCCTTCACACTTCTTTGACAGAGATAATTTTGGGGATGAAGTGGAACAAACCTTCTCTGATGAAAATCATCCTTCTTGTTTGCACATAAATTCCCTTAGTACAAGCATCTGTTCTTAATGTTCCCGTTCATGTGTTCATGGACTCTGGTACGCAAGTTAATATTATCAGGTCTAGTTTGTTTAAGGATAAGCAGGTACAACTTGTTCTTCTCATAGAACCAACTCATGTGTCCTCCGTTAGTGGTGTGGCTGTGTGTCCGAGGTCGAACTTCCCTCACCTTTTATATCCAAGGTAGAGACTTTATTGCTTCCTTCCTTGTTGTCGACCAGAATAGTTTCCCTGGTGATCTTTTACTGGAATTTGCTTCCATGAGAGACTTATGCATTGTGCTTGATCCTTACCGATGGCATGCCCAAATTGATGACTTGATTGTACCATTTTGGGGTTACCAACTTGGATCCGAGATCTGCCATACTGCCACAGAGTAGTACAAAGTTTGGATTAAGTCCTTACAGGCCGGTGCATTTTCCAGTAGCGTACCCAAGTGATCAGGCACTGGTAATCCTGTTATTCTTACCTGTGTTCCACCTACAGCTCCAGACATGCAAGATAGTGTTCAGTTGCCTCAGGTGTCTGAGAAACCTCAGACTACCTTGAGTGTTGAGCCTATCCTTGCAATGTCTACTAGTTCAAGTCGTAGTTCCTCCACAAGGGACGCCTTGTTGGAAAACGAGTACTTGAAACTAGTAATGCCATCTCTTGTTGACATCACAGGCCGTCTGCAGAAAGACGTTTTAGTCGTGGCTAGTGCCCTCACTAGAGTGTCTGTTGTTTTCCCTCATGTTCCAGATGGTGATAACATCCTAGTTGACAGGATTCATGCAAGGTAAAGGCTTTGTTTGTTGAGCCATCCTTACATGTTGTAAGAGATAATAAGATCCATTTCTTCCTTGCTAGCACTTCTGGTCGCAGTGTTCGCCACAAAGCAAATACCAATATTGTTGACCTTGTTCTCTATCCTTACCCTGTTCGAGTAGAGGATGACTTGTCACCTGACCAGTGGGTTGGTGCTATATCAACCGGGAAGAGCCCATCCACTCCACTGGATCTATCCACTCCATCAGTAGAGGAGAAAGACTTAGCTCACACTGACTTCCCAGATGAGGTCAAGCATTTGTTTAATTTGTTGAACAAACATCGTAAAGTCATTGCCTTACCAGGTGAGAAGATGGGTATAATGAACTTATTGTCCCATCATATCCCACTTGAACCTGGTACCAGACCTATTTATATACCTGCATACAAAATGCCTCATTCACAAGTTGCTGTCACAGAAGAATTGATCAATCAGATGCTTGATGATGATGTTATCGCACTTAGCAATTCATCTTAGAATGCGCCCTTGATTCTAGTACCTAAGAAGGACGTTACTTGGTGATCAGTGATTAACTTTAGGAAGTTAAATGTGAAAACAATTCCAGATCGCTTCCCACTTCCTGTATTTTGTGACCTTTTACATAATATCGGAGATAACAAAGTCTTTTCAACCCTAGATTTGTTACAAGGATTTTGGCAAGTCCCTCTTCATGAGGACAGCCACGAGCTAACTGCATTCTCCACTCCAACAGGTCATTATCACTTCCTCTGTATGGCCTTTGGTTTATGCTCATCGCCTATCACATTCTCGAGGCTCATTAATATATTTAGAGGCCTCATAGGTAACGCACTTATCGTGTACTTAGATGATGTGATTGTCATATCAGAAGATGTGGATACGCACTTGAAAAGACTTGATGTGGTACTTGGTAAGCTTGAAGAAGCCAATTTAAAGATCAAACTGTCTAAATGTCAATTTTTCAGATCAGAGATCAAGTTTCTTGGTCACATAGTCACTCCTAGAGGGGTTACGACTGACCAAAGTAAAGTAAATGCAGTATTAAATTTTTCATCTCCCAGAACTGCTGATGCCATAAGATCCTTTGTGGGCTTAGCAGGTTTTTATAGATCTTTTATTGCTAATTTTTCTTCCATAGCAGCTCCTCTTACTGAGTTGCTTAAGAAAGATGTTCCTTTCATTTGGATCGTCCGTCAAGAAAGAGCATTTCAAACTCTCAAAGAAAAGCTAACATCTGCTCCAATTTTGAAATTTCCTGATTTTTCTAAGCCTTTCCATCTGACAACTGATGCTAGTTCAATTGGCATAGGTGCTGTACTAGCCCAGAAGACCAGTAGCAAATACAACGCAGTTGCATTTGCTAGCCGAGTCCTTACAAAGGCTGAACATAATTATACAGTAACTGAGCAAGTAGCCTTAGCAATAGTATGGTCTTTAAAGCACTTCCGAGACATTATTTATCAGTACACTCTTCATGTCTTGACAGACCAGGCAATGATACCTTTATTCCAGAATAAACAACCTACTGGAAGACTAGCCAGATGGTCCTTGACTATCCAAGAGTTCAACCCTTCCTTTGAACACTTACCCAGCAAGTTAAATGTAGTTGCAGATGCTTTATTGTGACATATTAGTATAGTAACTGCAGATCTTCCATTTAGTGCCGAGGACGTAAAGAATGCTCTAAGAACAGATCCCATGTGGTCTGGTGTGATTCCTGCTCCAGGAAGATCTCATTCTGACTGTGAAGCCACCACCACCCATCAGTGACTGTCATGAACCAAGAATTACTATTGGTCAAAGTCAAAGTAGTCATAGGAGGTGGCTTGCTAACAGATGGCTCATTCTCTTTCTTTACACTGCTATACTTTTCTAATTTCTGCATTCCCTGTCGAGCGTCATTTACGGGAGATTTACGGGTCCAGACAGGAGCCGGCACCTTCCTTTGGCCTTGTTCGCTCTGAGTAACAGTCAGCACACGCTCGGTAGATAACACATGCCTCGTACAGCTGTGGCAGCAACATTCTTCCTGAGCTATCGTTAGCGCACTCAGCTCACACACTGAGGTTCGGGGTTCAATTCCCCAGTACGGCAGGAAACATTAGGACGTGTTTCCTGAAGGCACCTGCTGTCCATGTTAACCCCTAAGTTAAATGGGTATCTGGGTGTTAGTAGACTGGTGTGGGTTGCATTTTGAGACAAAATTGACCTAATTTGCCCGAAAGGATGTGCATAACAAGCGGCTTTCTATATACGTAGTAGTGTGTCATTGATGTCAGTTAGACCTGTATACCATGTACATGTACTTATAGAAATTATTATTATTATTATTATTATTATCATAATCATAAGAATGACTCTGTCAACCAAAATCTTCACAATAATCGTGAACAAACTGCATTTTAGTTAAGGTTCGTCAGGAAACAGGACAAGTGTTTCCTGACGCGGGTCTTAGTCAGATGATGACCCGCAGTTGGAGATTTTGGTCATCTGACCGAGGCCTTCCATTGGCTTACCAGTCAACTTCTTTAAAAATTATGGTCATAGTTATAACCTATAAGTGAGTGAATGCATGCAGCTCTTTTGCTTGGACTCCTTGGACTTCATGACATTTGTAAGAGCATCATGAACCATTTTGGCCAGCTGTGGATCCTAGCGAGTTACCAAGCTTCTCACGTGCCTCGGGGTTCTCTATTTGCAGAGCAAATGCCAGCCGTCGTTTACATTCTGCTGTCTGGCCTTCCTCATTGCACGGTAATCTTCTGAGTTTGTCAGGTTTTGCTGTAGCAGTAAATAAATCAGAAAGATCAACAGAACATTATTATTCATATTTTACATTTGGGAAGCCAACAGGAATATGGCCAGTGTGCGATATTCCTGGTCATTTTCTGAGCACTGCAGAGTGGCCTTCCGATGTCCGCATTTGCAAAGAATCATTACCATCTCCGGGCATGAGTTAGCACAGAGATGACCACATGATTCCCGAGATTTTAAGCACTTTTGCGTCTGTAATGTTCTTTCTGGTACACATGACAGTTTATGGCAGTTGGTAGAAGGAAAAAATTGATTATTGTGGAATTGGCTTAAAATAGGACTCATAATGGGCGTAATCGCTGATGCGTAAATTCCGCCCAGACTGCTAAATTTGCGCCAGTTTTCCATAAATTTCGTATTGTTTGTGTCATTTCTTTCAGTAGAACATTCTCTGTAATTTCAAAAGAAATAGTGAATATATATAAATATATATATATATATATATATATATATATATATGTCGTGCCGATTAGGTAAAACTGGTCAATTAGCAAGAACTCATCTAAAATTAAGTCCTTTCTAAAATTTTCTCTTATACGTTTAAAGATATATTTTTTTCATTTATATTAATATAAGAATTTATAATTTTGTACCAAGAGAAACTTTGAAAACCTACCTAACCTTATTACAACAAGCGCAATTTAATTTAGCCTAACCCAACTAAATATATTTTAGATACGTTAACATTAATTTAATAATAAACAAATACAATGAAATATATTTTTTCCTTATGTTCAGAATGATTTTGGCGAAATTATTGCATACACAAATTTTCGCTTGTCTTATATGGCAAGGTGAGCGTTGCTATTTAAGCCAAAATCGCAAGTTTTACCTAACGGCACGACAAAAATATATATATATATATATATATATATATATATATATATATATATATATATATATATATATATATATATATAGGGGAGGCAAGTGTCGGTCGTGACAGTTCATTGTCTCAACTTTTAATGGTTTCCTCCACAAACATGGTAGCTGCCCGGGTTCAGGATGTCCTCCTGTGGAAAAATGATAACCCAGGGGCCACTTCAGGCACCTGGAACCCACCCAACAGATCTCATCTCATCAGAAAAAAATCTTGGAAAACAATTAGCAACAGGTATCAGGGGCACCACACATATTCCCAAAGCCCGCCCCCTCCACACGCAGCTGGGAAACTTACAGACCTCTTTAAAAAAGTAAACGATGGCCCGCCATCCTAAATGCTCCACCAACCATCAAGGGATGGCACAACTTTTCTACTTTTTGGGAATGTCTGCTTAATGTGCCGGGAAAAAAGGAAAAAAGGCTAGCCTCAAGATCATTAAATTTTAAGAGATTTTTCCCAGAGCTGATAACCTCATTCACCTTCCCCATCAATACAAAAAAGGGAGAGGCAGAAC
>WNWK01016137.1:0-45760 GCA_009830355.1 Cherax destructor
AACAGGAGAGTTGTAGGGGAAGATAACAGTGAGGGGGGGGGGAGCAAAGATAACAGGGGGTGGTGTAATAAGATAACAGGAGATTGGGAATAAGATAACAGGAGATTTGGGGGAAAAGATAAATGAAAATTGTGTAGCAAGATACAGTGAGATGGGTAAAAAGAAACAGGGATGGTGTAGCAAGATAACAGTGAAAAAAGGGGATGAAGATAACAGGAGGGTGGTGTACGAAGATAACAGTGAGGGGAGCAAAAACAGGAGGGGGTGAAACAAAAAAAACAGTGAGATGGGAGGGAAAATAAAGGAGAGTGGGGGTGAAGATAACAGTGAGTGGTACAAGATAACAAAGGGTGGTAACGAAGAAACAGGAGTTTTGGGGAAAAGAAGATAACAGGAGGTGGTGACGAAGATAACAGTGAGAGGTAAAGTAACAGGAGATTTGGGGTAGAAAAATAACAGTGAAAAGGGTGGTTAAGGGGGGGAAGATAACAGTGAGATGGGTAGGGAAAATAACAGTGAGGGTGGGTACGAGGGGGAAAAGGAAGGTGAAAGATACATAGATTTATGGTAAAAGGGGGAAAAAAACAGGAGGGTGGTAAAGAAGATACAGGAAAGGTGGTGAAGAAGATAACATGAAGGTGAAGAAGATAACAGGAGGGTTTTAAGAAGAAACAGTGGGATTTTGTAAGAAGATAACAGGAGGGGGTGAAGAAGATAACAGTGAGGATGGGAAGAAGATAACAGGAGGTGGTAAGAAGATAACAGGAAGGGAAAAAAATAACAGAAAGGGGTAAGAAGATAACAGTAGGGTGGTGAATAAGATTCGGGGGGTGGTGTAAGAAGATAACAGTGAAGGGGTGTAAAAGATAACAGGGAGGTGGTGTAAGAAGATAACAGTAGGATGGTGTAAGAAGATAACAGGGGGGGGTGGTGAAGAAGATAACAGGAGGAGGTGTAAGAAGAAAAGGAGGGGGGTGTAAGAAATAACAGTGAGGGTGGTGTAAAAGAAGATAACAGTGGGGGGTTTGAAGAAGATAACAGGAGGTGGGAATAAGATAACAGTGAGGGTGGTGTAAAAGAAGATAACAGGAGGTGGTAAGAAGATAACAGTGAAGGGGGAAGAAGAAACAGAAAGGTGGTGTAATGAAGATAACAGTGAGGGGTAATGAAGATAAGTGAGGATGGTGTAATGAAGATAACAGGAATGGTGAAGAAGATAACAGTGGGGGTGGTAAGAAGATAACAGTGAGGTGGTGTAAGAAGATAACAGTGAGAGTGGTGTAGCGAAGATAACAGTGAGGGTGGTGTAGCAAAGATAACAGTGAGAGTGGTGTAGCGAAGATAACAGTGAGGGTGGTGATAAAAAAACAGTGAGGGTGGTAATGAAGAAACAGGAGGGTGGTGAAGAAGATAAAGGAGGGGGGTAAGAAGATAACAGTGGGGGGTGGGATAAAGATAACAGTGAGGGTGGTGTAATGAAGATAACAGTGAGGGTGGGTAAAAGAAGATAACAGGAGGGGGTGATAAAGAAAATGAGGGGTTTTAATGAAGATAACAGGAGGGGGGTGTAAAAGAAACAGTGAGGGTGGTGTAAAGAAGAAACAGGAGGGTGGTGTAGGGAAAAAAACGGAGGGGGGTGAAAAGAAACAGTGAGGGTGGTGGAAATAAAATAGGGGGTATAAAGATAAACGGAGGGTTGAAGAAGCCCGGAGGGTGGTGAAGAAGAAACAGGAGGGTGGGTGTAAAAAGAAACGGAGGGGGTAAGAAATAACAGTGAGGGGGGAAAGGTAACAGGAGGGGGGAGTGAAATAACGGAGGGTTAGGGAAAAATGGGGGTTTTTGGGGGAAAGATTTTAGGGCGGGAGGGGCGGCAACGAATTGTTTGGAAAAGAGGCCGCAAATATGAGCACGGCACAGGCAGAGGGGGAGCAGGAGCACTGGCAAAGGAGAGGAAGAGGCAGCATCGGCAAGGGCAGGGGGAAAAGGCAGCACTGGCAAAGTGCAGAGGATTAGCAGGCAACGGCTAAAGGGAGAGCGAGGCAGAGCGCACCGCAAAGGCAGAGGACAGAGGCGGCCGTAACAGGCGCAGCGAGGCAGCAGGCAGCCCCTGCGCTAACAGCAGCAGCGAGGGGCAGTGCAAGCCAACAGGGCAGGAGGCAGGTTAATGGAAAGGAGAGGAGGAGAGGAAAAATTTAAAAAGGGTAGTGATGGTAAATGTAGTGGCACCACACGCTGCCCGTACCGTCACACGCCCGTCTTGTTCCGGTTTTTTGTGTTTTCCGGGTCTTTTCAGTGCTAAAACCCTTTAAAAACTTGATGATCTTGGTTTTTGGGGTTTTAGTTTAAAATCCCCTCCAGTGATTTTACAAGGCATCCCTCCAGTGATCTTACAAGGTACATCCCTCCAGTGATCTTAAAGGAATCCCTCCAGTGATCTTACAAGGTACACCCCTCCAGTGATCTTTAAAGGTTTTGGCACCCCTCCAGTGATCGCAAAAATCAGGAGGAAACAGTTATACTGAGTCAGAAAAAAAGGGGAATTAGTGTGCAAGACCATAGTGCCATAACCCCGGGGGGAACTTAAGTGCCGGTGAAATAAAAAAATAGAACGTATATTTGTCAGAGGAAGGAAAGTCTCCCTGAAAATAGGGTGAAATAGATCTGTATAGTGAATATATCAGTGGTGCCATAGTATACAAAGTTAATGATGTTAAGTGAAAACAAAGGCGGAAGTGTAGGCCTAACGAGTTTCGTGTTTGAAATCAGTTGCCAGCGGCCTTAAGGTCCCTTACCACAAGTTGTAGAAACTTGTTTGGATTGGCCTCTTGTAAGCTGCACTCTGGGCAAGCACTGTTGACACCGACACTCTGAGACACTTCTCTCAGACTTACAAGTGGCTATGGTACAAATTTCTAGCTGATTGCAGTAGGGGAATCCCACACTGCCTACACAATACTGGAAGGAGATTACTTGGAAAAAAAAAGGGTGGCTATGTGTCCTGGTCTTCCTTATATATAACCCCTCTAACACCATGTGCAGTGAAGAAACTTGTCTGCAAAAGATGGTGTAATTAGTGTCCTGTCTGCACCTCAAGTTCCCTGGTTCCTTGGGAAGCCCTTGGGCAATATACAGTAAGTAACACTAGCTTCCAGACTTGAACTTAAATCTCTGCACCAAGTTCACCTTAAACCAGCAAATAGTAGAGCCCACAATATTAGAATACACGCTGGACCTCATCTTCACAAACAATGATAATCTGATACGAAATGTCATCATATCAAAAACAATATACTCAGATCACAACATAATAGAGGTCCAGACATGCATGCGAGGAGCCCCAGATCAACAAAATGTGATCAGCCATGAGAGAGCTTTCTCCAAATTCAACTTCAATAACAAAAACATAAGGTGGGACCAAAGTAAACCAAGTCCTAAATGATATAAACTGGGAAGATTGCCTAAGCATCACGGATCCCAACCTATGTCTGAACAAATTAACTGTGGTACTTGAGGTTTGCTCAAGGCAAATTCACTTAAGGAAAGGAGGAGAAGATGCAAACTGGAAGAGAGGCGCTCCCTATACAGGCGAAGGCACAGAATAACGGAGCGGCTACAGGAGGCCAATATCTCTGAAATACGTAGGGAGACACTAGTCAGAGAAATAGCAAACATCGAATTAAAACTAAAGGAATCCTATAGGAATCAAGAGACACGGGAAGAACTAAGAGCCATAAATGAAATTGAAAGAAACCCTAAGTATTTCTTTTCCTATGCAAAATCATAGTCGAGAACCACAACCAGTATTGGGCCCCTACTTAAACCGGATGGGTCCTACACAGCTGACAGCAAGGAAATGAGTGAGTTACTTAAATCCCAGTATAACTCAGTCTTTAGCGAGCCACTAACCAGACTGAAAATCGAAAACCTAAATGATTTTTTTATGAGTGCCACAGAACTTGACAGACGCATGCCTTTCTGACATCACGACGCCAAATGACTTCGAAAAGGCAATAAATGACATGCCCATGCACTCCGCTCCAGGCCCAGACTCATGGAACTCCGTGTTCATCAAGAACTGCAAGAAGCCCCTATCACATGCTTTTAACATCCTATGGAGAGGGAGCATGGACACTGGGATCGTCCCGCAGCTACTAAAAACAACAGACATAGCCCGCTCCACAAAGGGGCAGTAAAGCAATAGCAAAGAACTACAGACCAATTGCGCTAACGTCCATATCATAAAAATCTTTGAGTCTAAAGCAGATCCCACCTCTGATACCATCATTGCACAACCAGGACAGCATGGGTTTAGAGCAGGCCGCTCCTGTCTGTCCCAACTACTGGACCACTACGACAAGGTCCTGGATGCTCTAGAAGATAAACAGAATGCAGATGTTATATACACAGATTTTGCAAAAGCCTTTGACAAGTGTGACCATGGTGTAAATAGCACACAAAATGCGTGATAAAGGAATAACAGGAAAAGTTGGTAGATGGATCTATAATTTCCTAACACGTAGAACACAAAGAGTAGTAGTCAACAGAGTAAAGTCTGAGGCAGCTACTGTGAAAAGCTCTGTTCCACAAGGCACAGTACTTGCTCCCATCCTATTCCTCATCCTCATATCAGACATTGACAGGGATATAAGCCACAGTGCTGTGTCTTCCTTTGCAGATGACACCCGAATCTGTATGACAGTGTCCACCGTTGAAGACACTGCAAGACTCCAAGCAGACATAAACCAAATCTTTAAATGGGCTGCAGAAAACAATATGAAGTTCAATGATGAGAAATTTCAATTACTCAGATACGGAAAACGTGAAGAAATTAAAATCTCATCGGAGTACAAAACTAATTCCAACCACACAATAGAGCGAAAAACTAATGTCAAAGACCTGGGAGTGATCATGTCAGAGGATCTCACCTTCAAGGACCATAACAATGTAGCAATTGCATCTGCTCGAAAAATGACAGGATGGATAATGAGAACCTTCAAAACCAGGGATACAAGCCCATGTTGACACTTACAGATCGCTTGTTCTATCTAGGCTGGAATATTGCTGCACACTAACTGCACTTTTCAAGGCGGGTGAAATTGCTGACCTTGAAAATATGCAGAGAACCTTACTGCACGCATAAGTGCGATAAACCACCTCAACTACTGGGAACGCTTGAAGTTCCTAAACCTGTACTCTCTAGAACGCAGGCGGGAGATACATTATTATATACACATGGAAAATTCTCGAGGGCTTAGTACCAAACTTGCACACAAAATCACTCCTACGAAAGCAAAAGACTCGGCAGGCGATGTAACATCCCCCAATGAAGAGCAGGGTGCCACTAGCACGTTGAGGGACAACACAATAAGTGTAGGGGCCCAAGATTGTTCAACTGCCTCCCAGCATACATCAGGGGATTACAAACAAACCCCTGGCTGTCTTCAAGCAGGCACTGGACAGGCACCTAAAGTCGGTACCTGATCAGCCGGGCTGTGGTTCGTACGTTGGACTGCGTGCGGCCAGCAGTAACAGCCTGGTTGATCAGGCTCTGGTCCAACAGGAGGCCTGGTCACAGACCGGGCCGCGGGGGCGTTGACCCCTGGAATCCTCTCCAGGTAGACTCCAGTCTAAGTCACTAGATAAAGCTGCCCCTAATGCCATGGCATGTCAGTGGCTCTCCTGGCACTTCAGTTTATGATTGTAACTACAAATATCTATGTAAAATTGCAATGAAATAAAATTTACTTTACAAAAAACCACCACACTCCAGTTCACTAAATAAACATTTATAAACACGAAGCCTGCATAACCCCCCCCCCCCTTTCCTGCTGGCCACTCAGCCTATAGTTTAAGTTATAATATCCAAAACAGACCCTTTCACACACTAGAGCCTTATAAAACAGGAGAACATGTGAATATAAAATAACTTATATTATACAAAAAAACTCGCCAAAGCACCTACTGACAAGATCCAACGAATGACTTCAGCCAGCCGCCTTCCTAAGTGTACTAACTCTCAACACCACCACTGCTCCTGTCCTGGCCACTCTGCCTTAACGGAAATAATACGCGTCTCGTTCCAGTACAAACTCGGTAAATGACATTAACCATGGAGCGGTTTTTTTATAAAATATTTTACTGCTTAACAACCTGCCACAGCTATCACCTGCCACAGCCATCACCTGCACGCCCATCACCTTCCGGCCATCACCTTCCACGGCCATCACCTGTCACCTGCCACATCACCTGCCCCTCACCTGCCACGCCATCACCTGCCACAGCCATCACCTGCCACGCATCACCTGCCACGCCATCACCTGCCACGGCCATCACCTGCCACGGCCATCACCTGCCCATCACCTGCCACGCCATCACCTGCCACGGCCATCACCTCCGGCCATCACCTGCCACGCATCACCTGCCAGGGCCCTATCACCTGCCACAGCCATCACCTCACGGCCATCACCTTCCACGGCATCACCTCACGCCACACCTCCGGCCATCACCTTCACGGCCATCACCTTCACGGCCATCACCTTCCACGGCCATCACCTTCCAGCCATCACCTTCCGACACCATCACCCCACAACCATCACCCGCCACAACCATCACCCGCCACAACCATCACCGCCACAACTATCACCTGCCACAACTATCACCCTGCCACAACTATCACCTGCCACAACTATCACCGCCACAACTATCACCTGCCACAACTATCACCGCCACAACTATCACCCGCCACAGCTATCACCTGCCACAGCTATCACCTGCCACAACTATCACCTGCCACACCTATCACCTGCCACAACTATCACCTGCCACAACTATCACCTGCCACAACTATCACCTGCCACAACTATCACCCGCCACAACTATCCCCCGCCACAACTATCACCCGCCACAGCTATCACCTGCCACAGCTATCACCTGCCACAGCTATCACCTGCCACACCTATCACCTGCCACACCTATCACCTGCCACAACTATCACCTGCCACAACTATCACCTGCCACAGCTATCACCTGCCACAGCTATCACCTGCCACAGATGTTACCTGGAGTCTACCTGGAGAGAATTCCAGGTTTCAACGCCCCCGCGGTCCGGTCTGTGACCAGGCCTCCTGTTGGACCAGAGCCTGATCAACCAGGCTGTTACTGCTGGCCGCACGCAGTCCAACGTACGAACCACAGCCTGGCTGGTCAGGTACCGACTTTAGGTGCCTGTCCAGTGCCTGCTTGAAGACAGCCAGGGTTTTTTGGCAATCCCCTTGATGTATGCTGGGAGGCAGTTGAACAGTCTTGGGCCCCTGACACTTATTGTGTTGTCCCTCAACGTGCTAGTGGCACCCCTGCTCTTCATTCGGGGGATGTTACATCGCCTGCCGAGTCTTTTGCTTTCGTACGGAGTGATTTTTGTGTGCAAGTTTGGTACTAAGCCCTCGAGAATTTTCCATGTGTATATAATAATGTATCTCTCCCGCCTGCGTTCTAGAGAGTACAGGTTTAGGAACTTCAAGCGTTCCCAGTAATTGAGGTGGTTTATCGCACTTATGCGTGCCGTGAAGGTTCTCTGCATATTTTCAAGGTCAGCAATTTCACCCGCCTTGAAAGGTGCAGTTAGTGTGCAGCAATATTCCAGCCTAGATAGAACAAGCGATCTGTAAAGTGTCAACATGGGCTTGTTATCCCTGGTTTTGAAGGTTCTCATTATCCATCCTGTCATTTTTCGAGCAGATGCAGTTGCTACATTGTTATGGTCCTTGAAGGTGAGATTCTCTGACATGATCACTCCCAGGTCTTTGACATTAGTTTTTCGCTCTATTGTGTGGTTGGAATTAGTTTTGTACTCCGATGAGATTTTAATTTCTTCACGTTTTCCCTATCTGAGTAATTGAAATTTCTCATCATTGAACTTCATTTTGTTTTCTGTAGCCCATTTAAAGATTTGGTTTATGTCTGCTTGGAGTCTTGCAGTGTCTTCAACGGTGGACACTGTCATACAGATTCGGGTGTCATCTGCAAAGGAAGACACAGCACTGTGGCTTATATCCCTGTCTATGTCTGATATGAGGATGAGGAATAGGATGGGAGCAAGTACTGTGCCTTGTGAAACAGAGCTTTTCACAGTAGCTGCCTCAGACTTTACTCTGTTGACTACTACTCATTGTGTTCTACATGTTAAGAAATTATAGATCCATCTACCAACTTTTCCTGTTATTCTTTTATCACGCATTTTGTGCGCTATTACACCATGGTCACACTTGTCAAAGGCTTTTGCAAAGTCTGTGTATATAACATCTGCATTCTGTTTATCTTCTAGAGCATCCAGGACCTTGTCGTAGTGGTCCAGTAGTTGGGACAGACAGGAGCGGCCTCCTCTAAACCCATGCTGTCCTGGGTTGTGCAATTGATGGGTATCAAGATGGGTGGCGATCTTGCTTCTTAGAACCCTTTCAAAGATTTTTATGATATGGGACGTTAGCGCAATTGGTCTGTAGTTCTTTGCTATTGCTTTACTGCCCCTTTGTGGAGCGGGGCTATGTCTGTTGTTTTTAGTAGCTGGGGATGATCCCAGTGTCCATGCTCCTCTCCATAGGATGCTAAAAGCATGTGATAGGGGCTTCTTGCAGTTCTTGATGAACACTGAGTTCCATGAGTCTGGGTCTGGAGCGGAGTGCATGGGCATGTCATTTATTGCCTTTTCGAAGTCATTTGGCGTCGTGGTGATGTCAGAAAGGCATGCGTCTGTCAAGTTCTGTGGCACTCTCATAAAAAAATCATCTAGGGTTTCGATTTTCTGTCTGGTTAATGGCTCGCTAAAAACTGAGTCATACTGGGATTTAAGTAACTCACTCATTTCCTTGCTGTCATCTGTGTAGGACCCATTCCGTTTAAGTAGGGGCCCAATACTGGTTGTTGTTCTCGACTTTGATTTTGCATAGGAAAAAAAATACTTAGGGTTTCTTTCAATTTCATTTATGGCTTTTAGTTCTTCCTGTGTCTCTTGATTCCTGTAAGATTCCTTTAGTTTTAATTCAATGTTTGCTATTTCTCTGACTAGTGTCTCCCTACGTATTTCAGAGATATTGGCCTCCTGTAGCCGCTCCGTTATTCTTTGCCTTCGCCTGTATAGGGAGCGCCTCTCTCTCTCTAGTTTGCATCTCCTCCTTTTCCTTAAGGGAATTTGCCTTGAGCAAACCTCAAGTACCACAGAGTTAATTTGTTCTAGACATAGGTTGGGATCCGTGATGCTTAGGCAATCTTCCCAGTTTATATCATTTAGGACTTGGTTTACTTGGTCCCACCTTATGTTTTTGTTATTGAAGTTGAATTTGGAGAAAGCTCCCTCGCGGCTGATCACATTTTGTTGATCTGGGGCTCCCCACATGCATGTCTGGACCTCTATTATGTTGTGATCTGAGTATATTGTATTTGATATGATGACATTTCGTATCAGATCATCATTGTTGGTGAAGCTGAGGTCCAGCGTATTCTCTAATCTTGTGGGCTCTACTATTTGCTGGTTTAAGGTGAACTTGGTGCAGAGATTTAAACGTTCATGCATGTGTGAATTTTCATCTGAGCTGCCTCCTGGTGTTATCTCTGCTACCACATTGTTTGCAATGTTCCTCCATTTTAGATGCCTGAGGTTGAAATCCCCAGTAGCAAGATGTTGGGGCAGGAGCTGGAAGATTTTCCAGACAGTGGTCAATTTTCAGAAACTGTTCCTGGAATTGTTGGGACGTTGCATCCGGGGGCTTGTAGACAACCACGATGACCAGGTTGTGATTCTCGACCTTTATTGCTAATACTTCAACTACATCATTTGAGGCATTTAGTAGTTCTGAACATATAAGTGACTCTGTGATATACAGGCCAACCCCCCCTTTTTGCCTGTTCACTCTGTCACACCTGTATAGGTTGTAGCCCGGGATCCATATTTCATTGTTCAAGTGATCTCTTATGTGGGTCTCTGTGAAAGCCGCAAACATAGCATTTGACTCTGTAAGCAGTCCATGAATAAAAGGTACCTTGTTGTTTGTTGCTGGCTTTAGACTCTGTATATTAGCAAAGATGAATGTAGTTGGATTGGTGGTATGGGGGAGGGGTCTTTTTTTCACCTGCCACAACTATCACCTGCCACATCTGTCACTTGCCACAGCTATCACCTGCCACAGCTATCACCTGCCACAGCTATCACCTGCCACAGCTATCACCTGCCACAGCTATCACCTGCCACAGCTATCACCTGCCACAGCTATCACCTGCCACAGCTATCACCTGCCACAGCTATCACCTGCCACAGCTATCACCTGCCACAACTATCACCTGCCACAACTATCACCTGCCACAACTATCACCTGCCACAACTATCACCTGCCACAACTATCACCTGCCACAACTATCACCTGCCACAACTATCACCTGCCACAACTATCACCTGCCACAACTATCACCTGGGTAAAGGATGTGTTGTGGGTGAATGATGTGTTGTAGGTGAAGGATGTGTTGAGTGAAGGATGTATTGTTTGTGAAGGATGTGTTGTGGGTGAAGATTGAAGAGACTTGCTGGCATCTGGAAGATAGGAAGGAGTGAGGAAGGGCTTAGTGATTGGAAGGGGAATCCCCATCCATATGGACTTCAGGTATCAAAGCCCTATCGGGGGTTACTTCCCGTCTTGGTCTTTTAATGCCACTAGGACCAGCTTGAGAGTGGATGTGTTGTGGGTGAAGGATGTGTTGTGGGTGAAGGATGTGTTGTGAGTGAAGGATGTGTTGTGAGTGAAGGATGTGTTGTGAGTGAAGGATGTGTTGAGTGAAGGATGTGTTGAGTGAAGGATGTGTTGAGTGAAGGATGTGTTGAGTGAAGGATGTGGGTGAAGGATGTGGGTGAAGGATGTGCTGTGGGTGAAGGATGTGCTGTGGGTGAAGGATGTGCTGTGGGTGAAGGATGTGTTGTGTGGAAATTTATTTCTTTGTTAAAAGTTCCACAGGTAAATAAGCCTATGAAGCCTTAAACATACCACGGATAGGTCCTCGGAGTTTATGAACCCACACACCCACCCAAACACACTCACAGTTGGTGAAGGTAGTAAGATAGTACCTATTAATTGATAGATTTACTCTCCTAGGAAGGTCTAGGTAAGTTTGTACAGTTAGTAACTAATAGTAGGATTATTGAGGCAACTTTAGATATAAATAATGTAGTTCTAGCACCTTAACATAGGTAGATTTAGGCCTGAATAGGCGAACATTAGGTTATATAGGCCAACGAGAAATGGCAATCCCATGCTGACCACAGGCAGTGTGGAGCTCCAGGTGCCACGAGCACCCTTCTCAGACCAGACATCAACGAGTGAACAAGTGCTGCGACCAGTGAAGCGTTCCCCACGTGACTCCCAACATCTGTCCTGGGACTCGGAGGAGACATCTCGAAGTACTGTGGATATCTTTCTCCATCCAGACCCATTACAGTAAGACTATAACTTCCTTTCTCTCAGTATCTGGCCAGTTTTCTGGGGGAAATGTTAGTGAGTTTATCTGTGGGTCTTGAGCAGACAGACACTATTACATTGGTATGTACCAGCGTCATCTCTTAGGTATTAGTCTGGAAGCTATTGTCCCATACTGCTTAGATATTGCTTAAAGGATAACCCCCTTTGAGTGTGGGATTTCTGAGTGTAGGGCAAGATACTAATACCACTTGAATTTTTGCAGATTAAGGTCCTTCCCTACACATGGTGTTTGGAGGGGGTTATAGCTTAGGGAGATTGGAAGACTAGGAGACATTTCTATTCCATCAAGTAAGTTTAACCCTTTTTTAGTCGTACATGTAGGTGGGGAGGTTTTTCAGCTGCAGTCAGTTAGAAATTCTGTCCCATAAGCCACTTGTAAGTCTGAGAGAAGCGTCTCAGAGTGTTGGTGTCAACAGTGCTTGCCAGGGGGCAGCTTACAAGGAGGCAGTCCAAAGACAAATTTTCTACGTCGTGTGTAGGCCTATCTGTTCCCTAGTAATTTTCCTGGTACAGTAAATGATGAAATGATCACTAAGGCCTGTGGTAATGACACCTGACTGACTAATGTTCTCAGGGCAGTTACAAAGTATGTGGTCAATTAGGGTGACTGAGAACTGTGTGATCTGGGTTGGTGTATTAATTAGTTGAGTGTAACTATTTAAATTCAGAATTTGCTTATACCTTTTACATAGCCCGTTATTTTGCTGTAGAAAAAAGACGTTGAAGTCTCCCAGTATTACTGTCTCCACATTGTCATCAAATGCGGACAAGACTCTCGAAAAGTCCTCTAAGAACTGGTCATGGGTGGGAGGGCGGCGGTAACTAGTTCCTACTAAGATAGGTTTGATCATGGGAAGCAACACTTCAAACCATAGAATCTCCAGTTTATTGTCATTTAAATCAGGTCTTGGATTGTGGAAACTTATTTCTTTGCTAAAAGTTCCACAGGGTAAGTGAGCCGTATGAAACCTTAATCTGCTACCGGTAGGTCCTCTGAGTTTATGAACTAACACCCCCCCCAAAACAAACATACAAGTTGGCAAAGGTAGGGAGACTGCACATGACTGCAGTGACTAATATTAGGATTATTGAGGCAATTTTATAAATTAATAATGTAGTTCTAGCACCTTAACATAGGAAGATTTAGGCCTCAATAGGCGAACATTAGGTTATATAAGCCAACGAGAAATGGCAATCCCATGCTGGGGTCAAGAAGTGTGGGACTCACAATGCATGACCTGTGTTTTTCTAAGACCAGACACCAACGAGTGAACATGTGCCATGTACAGCTGCGTGGCAAACCCACGTGTCTACCACCATCAGACCTGGGGATCTCGGAGGAGACATCTCGAAGTACTGTAGATATCTTTCTCCATCCAGACCCATTACAGTAAGACAATACCTTTCTTTCTCTCAGTATCTGTGGGTCTCGAACAGACGGACGCTATTACATCAGTATGTACCAGCGTCACTTCTTAAGTACAGGTCTGAAAACTAGTGTCCCATACTGCTTAGATATTGCTTAGAGGATAACCCCTTGGAGTTAGGGATTTCTGAGTTTCAGGCAGGACACTAATACCACTTGAATTCTTGCAGAACATAACACTGTCTGCATGTCATCGATTTGAAGGGGACTAAGGCTTAGGGAGATTGGAAGACTAGGTGACAAATTCTTCTCCATCAAGTAAGTTAAAACTTTTTTTAGTCGTGCATGTAGGTGGGGAATTCTTGCACCTGCAGTTATTTGGAAATCTGTCCCATAAGCCACTTGTGAGTCTGAGAGGAGTAATCTCAGAGTGTCGGTGTCAACAGTGCTTGCCAGGGGGCCACCTTACAAGGAGGCAGTCCAAAGACAAATTTTCACATGGATAAAAGGCTAAGTCGTTCCTTATGTAGGCACATACCCCACCACCTTTTCTATTCCTATCTGAGCGTTTTATATTGTAACTGGGAGCAGTTATTTATAATTGTTTTGTTATTGTCGTTGTTGTTATGGAGCGGCCCTGGAGAGTACATTGTTATTGTTACTCAGGGTTTTATTAACCTACAACCACTACAGTGGCGACGAGGATGGGATCATCAGAGCCAAGGATAGTGGGCCAATGTGGCCTGAAGTAGTAGGGATATTGCCAGCCGAGGACATTGCAGCAGAACGGTGATACAGCAGCAACAAGTGGCAGAATGGCAGCATCACAAGGAAGGTTGGAACCTTTCGACCCACGTAAGATTTCTTTGGAGCTTTGGCTAAGCTTGTTGGAAGCCAATTCCGCTCACTTAGCAATTAAAGAGCAAGATAACAAGAGGAATTTCTTGCTAGTGTCCCTGGGATCAGGAACTTACAGTGTTTTAGGTAATGTGTGTGCACCAGAATTACCACACACGAAGTTACGATGACTTAGTCGTGGCACTGAAAAGTTATTATGCAGTGAAACCAGCCTACCACCGCAGTTTGTTGGCTTTTCAGCAGAGGAAGAAACGACATGGTGAGTCCTTGCATGAATTATATACAGATTTAAAAGCGTTGGCTGTGAACTGTACCTTTGGGGGACAATTTGACCCCAGAGTGAGGGACCAGTTGTTTATGGCAGTGGTGGATGAAGTATATTTTCCTCACCAAGTTGCAGAAAATTTGGATTTGCAAAGTGTGCAGTCTACAAAACTATTTGACAAACTTTTGAACTTGGAACAGGCATTTGTTACAGATCAGAACTCTGCTCCTGCGGTACAAGTGATTAATGCTGTGAAATGTAAACATTGTGGGTTCCAGCACAGTAGTAGTACTTGTAGGTTTAAAGACTTTTTCTGTAATAAGTGTCATAAGAAAGGCCACTTGAGACGAGTGTGTAGTGAGAAATCTTCAAAAGTGTCTCCTAAGGCTGTATCAAAATCGAGTATTGACAAAAACAGGACAGCCAGGACACAGCAGTCACCAAGATATCCTAGAACATAGTCAATTAAGGTGCTGGATGGTGGTGATAGTTCAGCAGATGAGGAAGTGATGAGCTTATATGCCTTAGAGGATAGAGTGTTTTCCATGAAGGCAGAGAAATATGGGTTTATCATTAACAATCATACAATACCTTTTGAGATTGACAGTGGGGCGTCCATCCCGACTTTATCCAAAGACTGGGTAGAGGCAGTAAAGGGGCACATTGAACCATGTTCTAGGAGGGTAACTGCATATGATAATTGGAAAATAAACCTTCTGGGACAGGTGGTTTTGCCGGTAAGATATAATAAATTAAAGGTGTCACAAGTGTTTTATGTAGTGAAAACCAATTATAGTAACTTGTGTGAGAAAGACCTCATGAAAAAGGTAGGGATTTACCTTGCTGGATTGGATGAACCTACCAAAATTAACAAACTAAACAGTGCTGAAGAAATGTTAGATAATTTTAGGGTAGATTCTAGTAAACCTATCTCCAGCATCGTGGCACAAATTCATGTGAAAAGTGATGCTGTCCCTAAGTTTGTGAAAGCAAGGTCAGTACCATTTTTTCACAAAGAGATGATTAAGGAAGAATTAGAAAAACTAGTGCAGAAGGGCATTATTGAGCCTATATCGCATAGTGAATGGTCTGTACCTATTGTGCCAGTACTGAAGGCTGACTCTAAGTCTATGAGAATTTGTGGGGATTGCGGATTGAGGAATTATTGTCTGTAGTGGGTAAAGGTAAAATATTTACAAAATTAGATTTAAAGGATGCTTATTTACAGATACCTGTAGATGAGAGGAGCCAACAACTTTTAGTAATTAATACCCACAGGGGACTTTTTAAATATAAGAGATTACCATTTGGAATTTCCTCATCTCCTGGTATTTTCCAGAAATTTATTTCCCAATTGTTTGTTAAACTGGATGGGGTAGCATCCTATTTATATGATATAATATGTGGTGCCACAGAAGCTGAGCAGGATGTTAGACTCCGGCAGGTGTTGAGTATTTTACAGGAGCTAATGTAGTACTGAATAAGAATAAGTCAGTGTTGAAAACCAGATCTATTAAATATCTGGGGTGTGAAATTTCAGGGGAAGGTATTAAACCTTCTTCTCGGAAGGTGGAGGCTCTTGTGAATTTACCTTCACCTATGTCTGTAGGGGAAGTTCAGTCCTTTGTGGGGATGGTCACATATTATTGTAAGTTTATTAAGAACTTTTCTAATTTTGGCACCACTGTATGATTTGTTAAAAAAGGGGGCTACATTTGAGTGGTCTACAGTGGAAGAGGAAGCTGTTCAAATGATTAAAAAACAATTAGTGTGTTCAGCTTTGTTGACTAATTTTACAGGAGAGCATCCATTTATAATTGAGGTTGATGCTTCTTCTGTGGGTGTTGGATGTGTGTTAATCCAGGTAGTAAATGACCAGGAAAAACCTGTGTATTTTGTAGTAAGAAACTTTCTCCAGCAGAACAGAATTATTCTCAACTTGATAAAAAAGGTCTAGCTTTGGTGTATGCTGTTAAGAAATTCAGATATTTTTTGCTAGGGAGAAAGTTTGTTGCTCGCACAGATCATAAATCATTGCTAGGGTTGTTTGGAAAAGGAAAACATATTCCAGTAAATGCAAATGCCAGAATTCAGCTGGGCTCTGTTATTAGCTCAGTATGATTATGAATTGTCATTCAAGGCTGGTAAGGAAAATGTTATTGCAGATGCATTTAGTAGATTACCTATTGAAGATCACAGCTTAGAATCAGGTATACCTTCGAATATGTAGATTATGTAGAGTTCCTCGATTTCAAACTGTGGGGATTAAGAGAATTGTACCTTGTCTGTGGGCTTCACTACGCCACTTACAACAAAATAATCTCCCGGGGAGTGGACCGACTAGTATAATTTTACCGCAGGTTACCCCTGTTGAGGCATGGAAAACTTGCCCCACTCCTGGTCACATTTAAGGGAACCCTTCGATATTCTCACTCTAAATCCACATCTATCCTTGACCAGTTTATTAAGAATGAGTAACACCAATGGTTATGGTATTGTTAAATTTTGTGGACTGTATGGGTTAATGTCTGACTGATTGGGGAGAAAGAGGAAAGAGTACAACTTAATATCACTCACCCTTTATCCGTGCCATTGCTGTTCACTTGAAGATCCAGTCATTATCATTCCCACCGTAAACCCACATTATCCCAACATACCTACTGGCCAGAGGTTGCTAAGACAATAAAAGTACTTACAGTGGGGAAGAAACAACATTCTTGTCGCTATTCTTCGACGGATCTCGTGGTTCTGCTCGGTAGATTATTCTTCCGGCAAGACGATGATGTTGGTGGTTGTCCCGATGAGTCAAGAGAAGATTGATCCCTTGAACTCTCTTACGCCCACGAGACCGGGCGTTATTTAACGTGGTTGGTCGGGGTAGTGATTCATATCCTCTCACTATACCCCTTCAGTAGAGTTTATACACAACACTTTACACACTATTCACACGTCGGTTTAATGTCCCGTTAATTTACTCTCGTTAGAAGTTAATTCATTAATAATTGCGTGCGATGAACGCACATTTCCGCCATCAACACCACCATGACGGCGTCGCTCACTGTTTAACACATTATCACTCTATTATTATAGTTTCTTGGACTTAATGTCCCACATTATGCCCGGCGAATATTCACAACATTCACTATTGTGAAGAGAGACCATTAACCGCGATTTGATCGTAGTAAACGCCGATTTCCATCTCCATTATATCCAGAGCCCACCCATCGTTCACCTCCATTCACCTTTATCCCACGAGCGCGACTGGCTGGGTGACTTCATTTGACCCATCTTGGCGTACCCACGCTACCGTCGCGATGGTTCTTTCCTCATCTCAAGAAAAATACGAACCAACAGCCACACATTAAGAATATTCACATTAGAAAGGCTATCGAGTATAACCTTTCGGGAAAATACCCAATATTTTCCACACAAACACTTATCATTTGACAAAATCAAAGAGGAAACTGGGATAGATGCTGTATTATCCCAAGTAGTAAATAATGTTAAATATGGATGGTGTAAAAACAGTGTATTTTTATCTGATTATAATTCAGTCAAATCAGATCTGACTGTTCATGATAATGTATTATTGTATAGAAATAGAGTGGTAGTGCCTGTAAAATTGAGATGTAAGGTATTGGAGCATCTGCATATAGGTCATAATGGTATCAATGCTATGAAAGCAGAAGCTAGGCAGTGGGTCTGGTGGCCAAAGATGGACCAAGATATTGCAGAAGTGACAAAGAGTTGTCCCATTTGTTTTCAGAATTTTAAGCCAAATTCATCTCCTGTCCTATCTTGGCCCAGCACTGGGACACCATGGTCTAGAGTACATATAGATTATGCAGGTCCTGTTGAGGGCAAATATTTTTTGGTAATTGTGGATTCCTTTTCAAAATTCTTAGATGTGCAAGTAACTAGTTCCATGACATCCACAGTTACTACTGAGTTACTGAGGAAATTTTTTTGTAATTTTGGGTTACCAGACACAGTTGTGTCAGATAATGCTGCTTATTTTGTCTCACAAGAGCTGGAAGCCTTCTTTAGTAAGAATAGTATTGAACATGTTACTCCAGCCCCATACCATCCTTCATCAAATGGTCTGGCGGAGAGGGCGGTAAGGTCATTGAAGGAAGGTTTACACAAGTTTACAAAAGGTTCTCTCAATACCAGATTATGCAGGTTCTTATATAACCATAGGAAAACTGTTCATTCCTCCACAAATAAGACACCAGCAGAAATGATGTTTCATAGGAATTTTAAAGTCCCTGTATCGGCTGTCAAATGTCATGTTAAAGAGGACAATTCATTGCCTAACATGCCTGCTGGTGACCTTCAAGGAGTGGTGAAGCATTTTAAAGTTGATGATGCTGTGTATGCAAGGAACTTTGGGAAAGGTGACCCTTGGTTTGAAGGAAAAATTGTGGAGGTATTAGGGGTTAGGAATTATAAAGTGTTAATTAGAGGGTTTGGTAACATGATATGGAAAAGGCATATAGATCAGCTCATGCCAAGGTTTAGGAGTGGAGAACAACCACTGATTCCAACAGTACCAGAAGCAGTAAGGAGTGGTTTAAAGGAACTGCCCACAACAGATAATAATGGTAATAAACTTAAAGAGCAGGTTAGCATACAGGAAGAACCTCCTGGGAGGTTTGATAAGGGGACCAGCCGGGTGAGAGAAGAGGAGGCACCTCAGGACAGTGCAAACCCTCCAATTCTCCGGCGTTCCAGCAGAGTTGTCAAACCTCCAGATGGGTGTGATTTATAAGTTGGATGATATAATGTAATTTAGAAAAGGAGGAATGTAAGGGGTTGGGAGCAGTAGGGGATTGAATACTATGTTTGTTTGGTTCAGTCATTTATAATTGTTTTGTTATTGTCGTTGTTGTTATGGAGCGGCCTTAGAGAGTACATGGTTTTAGTTACTCTGGGTTTTACTAACCTACAACCACTACACTCAGACTTACAAGTGGCTATGTTACAAATTTCTATCTAATTGCAGTAAGGGGAATCCCACACTGCCTACACAATACTGGAAGGGGGTTTACTTACTTGAATTAAAAAGGGTGGCTATGTGTCCTGGTCTTCCTTATATATAACCCCTCCTAACACCATGTGCAGTGGAGAAACTTTGTCTGCAAAAGATGGGGTAATTAGTGTCCTGCCTGCACCTCAGAGTTCCCTGGTTCCTGGGATGTCCCTTGAGTAATATATGCAGTAACACTAGCTTCCAGACTGAACTTAAGAGACGACGCTGGTACATACCAACACAAAGGCGTCCGTCTGCTTAAGACCCACAGCTAACTCACTAACGTTTTCCCCAGAAAACTGGCCAGATACTGAGAGAAAGAAAGCCTAGTCTTACTGTAATGGGTCTGGATGGAGGCAGATTTCCATGGTACTTCGGGATCTCCTCCAGGGCCCCAGGACAGATGTTGGGTCACGTGGGGGGTGCTGCTTAATCTCAGCACGTCTTGTTCTGTCGAAGTCTGTTCTGGTAAGAAAAAACTGGTGCTCTTACCCGCCTAGATTCAAGTGTAGAGCTGCCAGTTCTTGTTAGCTAACATAATCTAATGCTTGTCTATTCAGGCCTATAACTACCTATATTAGGGTGCTAGAGCTACATTATTAATATCTAACGTTGCCTTAATAATCCTAATATTAGTCTCTAACTGTACAAACTTTCCTAGGTGTTCCTAGGTGGATAAATCTATCAATTAAAATATACACAATAGTCACCTTCATTGGCTCAAATGTGCATATGTTTTGTTGGGTGTGTGGGTTTATAAACTCCGAGGGCCGATCCACGGTATGTTTAAGGCTCCTAACGGCTCACTTACCCTGTGGAACTTTTAGTGACTAAAAAAGTTTCCACAAGGGGTCACCTTTCGAACTTGTAAAGGTTGACCTGCAATGTAAACCGAAGGTGGTAGTTCACGGCAGTCAAATGTTAAACGAGCTATATTGCAAGGATAACGTCTTCACTTATTGGCAGGGAGGACAAAAGTGTCAACTTTAGGGATAGGGAGTTCTTGGAGCTCAAGCTGCTCCAAAATGTCATCACCACATGTCTGGAAATTCCGTTGGACAATGGTGTGGGGAAAAATGACAGAACCACTACAAGAATTGAGAGAATGATGCTTGTCAATAGTGATAGGAACAGTATCTATGGTCGTAAGAAGAGAAAGATCACGAGCTTGGCCAGCATTCTGGACCGTGATGATGTGAGTGCTGCTCTTGAAATGAGAAATGAGATATCTTTACCAACATGGTGTAGCAGAGCCTTACCAATACTATGGTCTGAAAGATAGGTATTAGGAGAAGTCGGTTGCAGAGTAAAAAACTTTGTCCATTGAGTAGTGTGAAACAAAGAGTTTAAGGGGAATGCGTGACGAGCTGGTCGTTTCTGAGATGAACGAGAAGGAAGTGTCAAATCATCATGTAAGGGTCGTGGTCGTTTGTATATTGGACCGGGGGTGGTCCGACGTGGGACAGGCGGGCAATTCGAAAATTGCTGCACCGTTAAGGGAGAAGCCGGAATCAAGGTCAGAGAATAGCGAAGGTCAGACGTATCGAAAGGGCCAGTCGGATGCCCGGTACCTGAAGCAGGTGACGAACCGGCACCAGCAAGAGGTACAGGGGTATTGAAAGTGTCTGCAGAGTGGTCCAAGAATGAGTAGTGCAGATGCTGCATGGAACCCTTGCCATACCCTACCCTTCATGCCAGTACCAGCAATCCGGGATAGCAACCTCACATTCACCGAGCCACCTCGGCGGACAAAAGAGAGGGCGGCCGGATATCCGCCACAAACCATACCGCCTTCGGCCACCACCCCCGAAATCCGAAAGGTGGCCTCCAGAGATACACCCGTCGCCCGAAAGATACCCAAGGCCACCCCGGGAGACCGGAGAGGATCAGGACATCCCCAAGCGATCCAGATTCCACGGCAAACTACACCACTGCCAAGAACCTCAACGGAATGGGATTGGATCATGGTACCCTTCCCCCTACCTAGGAACTAGAATGCCTGTGGAGAGAAGCTCCCAGGGTAAAAATGGGAAGGAAATAAGGGAGGGATGAGGAGGAGGAGGAAAGGGAAAAGGGAGGATGGGGAAGATGGGAAATAGGAGGGGGGATTGGGGCGTAATTAGGTTCGGTCTGAGGAAGAAGACCAAGAGGTCCAATTCCTCAGACCGATAGCCTCTTTACCGCGACAAGGAGCCCCCCTTAAAGAGGTGTGACATGTCAAGATATCTTATTAATGAAAATAAGATACCAGTTATACTAAGCAAATTTTCTAAATTTGCTTAGTAAATTTTCTAAATTTGTAACTGATAAGTGAACTGAAGATATAAACCTAAATGTACAATTGTTAACCCTTTTAGGGCCTAGTGCCTAGGCCTTTTGTGTATCCATATGCTCTTGCGCTACCATCCACATGATGGATATGGGGTGCATAATAAACTAGCCACTTCGGTGGCTCATGATAACATGAAGATACATGGGCATGTATATGGAGCAACTTGCAATGTGAACAGACTGACTGATGTTGTAGTGGCCAGGCTTAAGCTTGGCTACAGGTACTTCTGGCGGTTTGGGATCAGACATATGGTCACTGTCTTGAACACTATGTGCTTAATTGTCCCCTTATTGAGCAATACAGAGATAGACAGTATAATAACCTATGTGACATGTCAAGATATCTTATTAATGAAAATAAGATACCAGTTATACTAAGCAAATTTCCTAAATTTGCTTGTAACAGATAAGTGAAATGTAGATATAAATCCAAATGTACAATTGTTAACCCTTTTGGGGCCTAGTGCCTAGGCCTTTTGTGTATCCATATGCTCTTGCGCTACCGTCCACAGGATGGATATGGGGTGCACAATAAACTAACCACTTCGGTGGCAAAATCTAATCCGCTACCTTCACATGTAGACTTTACTAACCCTGCTAGTCTTTAGATTCCTACTTCATGCTACCAGTGTACTTTTATTCACAAATCATGACTTACCTAAAGCAGAATATTCGAGGCCTCAGGGGTAATCAGGGTGAGCCTCAGGTGTTGTTATTATTATTATAAAGAAGCGCTAAACCTACAAGTGTTATACAGCACAGCAGGGCAGGGAAGGGTGCAGGGGTATTGCATACCAAGAGGGAAAGGGATTATTATTAGGTCATGGAGTACAGTGGGACAGTGGATAGTGTAGGGATAGAGGGTAGCAAGAGATTGAGGTAGAAAGGGCTGTGAGGAGTGCTAGAGACATCATCAGAGTTTGTGCAGTAAATCAGTTGCTGTCAAAAGTCAACGAGAAAGTCTGGGTTAGAGAGGGTCCATCAGCAAGAAGGAAGGTAAAGTAAGAGCAGTAGAGCAGTGATGACGTTGGAAGTAAATTCTGCGTGCTCGTTGATAGAGTGGGCAGTCGAACAGAATATGGCTAACAGAAACTGGAACCTGACAATTCTCATAGAGTGAAACAGGGCACCTCTCCATTAGATACCCGTGATTAAGACAAGTGTGGTCAATGTGAAGACGGGAGAGAGTAGTGTCCCAACCTTGACATTGATGACAAGAAGATGGCCAGAAACCTATACGTACTTGGTTTAACAGAATGTAATTTGTTATGTAGCAGATAAGACCAATGTTGTTGCCAACGGTTGCGAAGGTGGGTAGCAATTACAGCAAAATAGTCTGTGAATGGAACACCTCTGTATGAAACTGGGAGGTCATGTACTGCTGACCGCACAGCAGTGTCTGCCTGTTCATTGCCCTGTACGTCAACATGACCAGGAACCCAACAAAAAACAATATCTTTGTGCTTGATAGACACATGGTGTCACCAAAGTTAGATATGAAGAACCAGGGGAATGAGGTGTATCAAATTTTCTTATAGCCTGCAAAGTACTAAGGGAGTCTGAAACTACCACAAATGGTAAAACAGGCATAGATGCAATACAGATAAGTGCCACAAAAATGGCATACAATTCAGCCATAAAAATGCTAGCCAAGGATAGTAAATGCCCTCGCACAACAGTCTCCGGAAATGCTGCTGCGAATCCGATGCCATCAGAAGACTTGGAACCATCAGTGTACACTGCAATGGCATGAGAATGAGATCGGAAGTGGTTAAGAAAAAGAGAGCGAGAAGCCACCATAGGATCTCACCTTCAAGGACCATAACACCGTAGCAATCACATCTGCTAGAAAAATGACAGGATGGATAATGAGAACCTTCAAAACCAGGGATGCAAAGCCCATGTTGACACTTTACAAATCGCTTGTTCTATCTAGGCTGGAATATTGCTGCACACTAACTGCACCTTTCAAGGCAGGTGAAATTGCTAACCTTGAAAATGTGCAGAGAACCTTCACAACACGCATAACTGCGATAAACCACCTCAATTACTGGGAACGCTTTAAGTTTCTAAACCTGTACTCCCTAGAATGCAGGCGGGAGAGATACATTGTTATATACATGTGGAAAATTCTCGAGGGATTAGTACCAAACTTGCACACGAAAATCACTCCCTACGAAAGCAAAAGACTCGGCAGGCGATGTAACACGCCCCCAATGAAAAGCAGGGGTGCCACTAGCACGTTGAGGGACAACACAATAAGTGTCAGGGGCCCAAGTTTGTTCAACTGCCTCCCAGCATACATAAGGGGGATTACCAACAAACCCCTGGCTGTCTTCAAGCAGGCACTGGACAGGCACCTAAAGTCGGTACCTGACCAGCCAGGCTGTGGTTCGTACGTTGGACTGCGTGTGGCCAGCAGTAACAGCCTGGTTGATCAGGCTCTGGTCCAACATGAGGCCTGGTCACAGACCGGGCCGCAGGGGTGTTGACCCCTGGAATTATCTCCAGGTAAACTCCAGGTAGGCAGTTGTGCTTTCGCGCATGGCAGGGGGAAAGAACAGACACAAACTGTCAGAACTTCCCAAGGGGGTAGGGAAAAGTGAGATGCTACATCAACATAGAAAGGTGGTAACTGAAGAGAAGACGAGCAAATGTAGACGAAGAGAAAAGGGACAGAGTAAACAGGGGCAATGAACAAATATAGAATGTCTACTAACATCTGTGACTATCCTATATATGGAAGGATTCTGGAGGTCATGAAAGCAAACCTAATAGCGAAGGCAATGAGCATCACAGCGATCAGTCATGGATGGACTATTCCCCTCTGCATACGGGCTCTCAACTGGTGAAGAGCGAAAAGCACCGAGGCATAAATGTAATCCCTGGTGATGGATGGGATTAAGGCTAGAGTTGCAGGAGAGGCCACTGAATATATCTGGTTGCCATAATCGATTTTCGATAAAATTAAGGCTGAATGTAGTCGAAGGAGAGTGCTTACGATCAGCCCCTCATGAAAGATGAGCAAGGGTTTTAAGGAGGATCAGCCTGCTACGACAAGTTGCCTTCAGAGAGATAATGTGAGGTTACCAGGATAACTTACGGTCAAACAGAAGGCTGAGAAACATGACCGTATGTTCTGGAATATCCCAGAGATGACAGAACATCTAGTGAAAGTAATTTGGTGAGTTTTAATACTAGAAAATTTAAACCCATGAGTTGTGGCCCAATTGGAAACGGTTGACCACATACTGGAGAAAAACTGCAATGAAATGACAGTCAGCGCCTGCACAAGCTATAGCAAAGTCAGCAACATAGAGTGATGACCAAATATTAGATGGAAGAATAGATGCCAGATCATTTAAAGCAAGGAGAAAAAGTGTGCTCAGAACACATCCCTGGGGGACACCTTCAGCTTGGAAAAAGTCTGGGGAAAGCATATTATTAACCCAAACATGGAAATGTCTTTCAGTTAAGAAGTTCTTAAGGAAAAATGGTAGATTGCCACAGAGGCCTAAGGAGTGGGCCTGGGTCAAGATATTATACCTCCAAGTTGTGTCATATGCCTTTCAAGGTTAAAAAAGATGGTGATAACTGAGTGGTTATTGGCAAAAGCATTACGAACATATGTACAGTAGACCCTTATTTAGCACGGTAGTTACGTTCCTGAAAACATCGTGTTAGATAATTAGAAGAACTTATGGGAAAAATAGGGTTACTCCTGGAGTCCCAAAGGAAACAAGTTTTAGACCAACAGATCTTGCATGAAGCAATATGTAATTGTAGGTCATTGTCGTGAATATTACTCTTAAGACTACAAATGCAATAGAAATAATAGTATTTACTTAAATTGTGGTATGATGTTTGTGGATGGTGTGAAGAGAGTGATATGATGGTGTGGCCTACTGGGCTGAAAGATGGTTGTTGTAGCTGAGAAGTGATGGTAATTCTGGTACTGAAGTCGATGGTTACAACCATCATGGTTACAACCATTTATGCAGTGTGCATAAATCTGTAATGGATCTCTGGCTCTTACCTGATACATTATACAGCTGATGGTAGCATCTAGCTGGTCTAACCCGTTTCAAAGCCCTGCCTAGATTTGTCAGGTCCTCTTCAGTGAAAAGTCTGCAAATTTTACCAATATTATGGAACTGCTCACATAACTGCTGCAATGTTAACTGTTCTTCAGGTTCTTCATCTTCTTCGTTATCTCCTCCCTTGTACTTGCATCAACTATGCCAACATTTCCCTGACTCCTGTCTTCATCATCATCATATTCTAGAGTTCATCACATCTTCATTCATATCTTCAAAACCATCACCTGGTAAATCTTTGCCACTGAACAATTTGAACTTCATCTCAGCAAGGAAACAGTGAAAGATTAACTGCAGGATATAACTTTCCCCAGCTGCATTTAATGTTGATTGGGTGTACTTATTCCATGACTTCTAGCATAGCTGATGGCATCTGCAATGTTAATTTACTCGAGTTGGTGCCAGGTTGGAGTTTAGAGTCCATTGATGCAACTAGTTTATAACTTTTATGTGTAGTTACACTTAGTCTTAACTCCCGGTCCAGTGGTTGAATCAGAGATGTTGTATTTGGAGGTAAAAATACAACTTTTACATGTGGGTCACATCCAGCAAAGCTTGTGGATGAGTATGGGAATTATCAAGAATGAAGAGAGCCTTGAATGCAAGGTTCTTGCTGTGCAGGTAAACTTGACTTCAGGAATAAAGTGATGCTTAAACCAGTCAATAAATATTTCCTCTGTCATCCATGCTGACAGGTTTGACCTCCAAATTTCTGGTAAGGTGTTTTTTATCCACACCTTTTAAAGCAAATCACAAGGATTCTTAGAGCGGTGAATAACCATGGGCTTACACTTGAAATCACCTGATGCATTACCGCAAAGGAGCAAGGTGAAGCGATATTTTGCTGCCTTGAAGCCCGGTGCACTTTTCTCTTGCTGACTGATATAAGTTTGTGTTGGCATTTTCTTCCAGAAAACACTTGTCTCATCAGCATTAAACACTTGATGTGGCTCATAGCCACCCTCAGAAATAAGTTCCTGAAATTCAGCAGGGAAATTACTTGCTGCTGTATGATCAGCTGAAGCACTTTCACCAGAAAACTTAATATTATGTAACTTAAAGTTCTGGAACCAGCCTGTGCTAAACACACTCGTTTTCAGGCCTTCCTTCCTTATCACAAACTGCTTTAAACAACTGTAAGGCCTTTTCCCTAATTAAGAGGAAATTGAGTGGTGCACCTTTCTTTGTTTTCTGTTCAATCCACTCAAGCAATAAGTTTTCTGTTTTATTTACTTGTTGGGACCTATGTGTCATTCTTTTCATGAGCTCACATTTTGGGTTATTCCTTACACAAGCTCGTATATTCGCCTCATTCTTCCTAATTGTATGAACTGACGCTTCATTAAGGCCATAGGCCCTGACTATATCCACCACACGTGAGCCACTCTTAAGCTTATCTAATATCTCGATTTTCTTTGTAATTCCTAGACTTGAACGCTTGAACCTTTTCTTGTCACTTGCTGGAACAGTTGTATGCTTACTGGGTGCCATGATTGCTTGGCAGATTTATCAAAATGCAACAAAAATGAGAAAATGTATGTAAATAAACACAGCGAGCTTCCTGATTATTGTCGTCCTGCATGCGTATGAACCAAACTGAACGCTAGGAGGGATGCGTGGGTGGGTGAGGGTGGCGGGGGATGGTAGTAGGACTCCCCACTGACTCAATGGTTTAACCCACCGCGGGTGACCGCGCGCTCAAATTTTTTTCCCCTCCAGCTGAACCGTGTAATATCAATTTTATGTCGTGTTAGATAAAAATGTGCCGCAATTCTTCAATCGTGCAATACCCATAACATGCAACATAAATTCGTGCTAAATGAGGGTCTACTGTATCTAAGTGCAGTAAGGGGTCAATGGTAGAACGCCCCTTACGAAAGCCATATTGACTAGTGTAGAGACTGTTGTGTGTCTCTAAACACCACATCAAATGTCTATTTACCAGACGTTCCATCACATTGCAAACTGCACTTATAAGAGCAATGGGATGATAATGATAGGCATCATGTCCCATAGTACCGGTTTGCGGAGAGAGAAAACAATGGCAGAGTTCCACAGCTGGGGAAGAACTCCTTGTGACCTAATATGGTTAAAGAGTCGTAAGAAGACTGCAAGGGCTGACTGATGTAAATGCTGTAGCATATGAATGCCATCAGGCCCAGCTGCCGATGATCGGCAAGCTGAGAGTGTTGCCTCCAGTTCCAGAAGTGTAAAAGGCACATTATAAGATTCTTCTCTGATAGTAGAAAAGTTTAAGGGCTCTATCTCTCTGGCAGACTTTGAGGAAAGAAACGAGGGGCATAGATGAAGCCCCTGAGAGATACAGACAAGATGATTACCAATTTCGGTGGCAACATCAAGAGGGTTTGCTATATCGACACTGGCAAAGCGAAGAAGAGAGAGCCGGGTCGGAAGAGTATTTACCACTCAGTTTCCAGACTGCACTCATAGACGAAGCCGAAGTGACGGTAGAAACATAATCCTGCCAGCAAGTTTGTTTAGCATCATGGATGACACAGCAAGCAACCGCTCTCTTCTGCTTAAAATCAAGGAGAGTCTCTGTGGTTCTATTGTACCGGTACCTGCCCTATGCAGCGCATTTCAAATGTACTGCCCAGGCACAAACAGGAGAACACCAAGGCACACAATTCTGAGAATGCCTGCCCAAGGTTTGGGGTATAGAATGTGAAGCTGCAGTTAAAAGTGAGGTCAAGAAGAGGTGTAAAAGTGAGGTCAAGGGAGGACGAGGAACGATCCTCACTAAAAGCAGTTAGATGCGCGTAAAGGTCCTAATTCGCTTGGTCAAATTGCCAGTGTGGGCTACAAGGAGGTGATGAATACGGAGAAGTAAGGATGACTGGAAAATGATCGCTATCATGCAAGTCCAGGAGGACAGACCAGGTGAAGTCTAGTACAGTTGAGGAAGAGCAGAAAGAATGAGTACGAGGATCAAAATGGGTGGGTGTACCTGTATTTAAAACAATGAAAGGAAAAGAAGCGAGAACAGCCTCTTAACTGAATGCTGCGGGACTCACAGTGAGACATCCCCCAGAAAAAATGGTGAGTATTAAAATCACCAAGTAACAGAAGTGGTGGTGGTAAGAAAGAAACCAGAAAGGCAACATCTGGGATAGATAATGCCCGAGAAGGAGATACAAAGAACACATTGTATACCACTTATTCAAGTGGATGCGGGCTGCAGTGTAATGCAGCGAAGTACGAACAAAGAGCTGACGGTATGGAATATCAGTGCATATAAGAAGTGCACTTTCATTAAAAGTTCCATTGGAAAAAGAATCCAATGCATAAATCATAGCCCGAGATGGAATGGATAACAGCGTAGCATAATTTGGGTTCTTATAAACAAACACAAACAGGGGAAAACTGGGAGAGCAACACCTGAAGCTCACCCCAGTTACCTCTGAGGCTGCAGATATTCCACTATAAATAAGGCACGATTTGCAAAGTGAAAGATACAAGAAATCTGAAGGTAGAGGTATCTATGGACTAGAAGGGTTAGAAAAGTCCACATGTGGTGGTAGCAGAAAACGTTCAAGCAGTGAAGGAATGGGACGCTGCGAAGAAAGAAGTTGTGAAGACGGAGAAGAGCGAAGAGGAGGTGGATCGGTGTCCATCAATGGTCTAGTCTCATATTCTGAGATTCCTTCAAGTGTTTCAGAGAACAATGACGTTATATGGGAGACAATATTGGAGATGGGAGGAGGAGGGTGAGTAAAGATTAGGGTGACAATGGACTGTACCAAAGTAGGGGGGGACAAAAGGGTAGAGGGAACTGGAAAAGAAGCTTGGGAGGGGACCTGATCAGCCGGGCTGTGGTTCGTACGTTGGACTGCGTGCGGCCAGCAGTAACAGCCTGGTTGATCAGGCTCTGGTCCAACAGTAGGCCTGGTCACAGACCGGGCCGCAGGGGCGTTGACCCCTGGAATTCTCTCCAGGTAGACAGAAATAGCATCGATGGTTGTAAGGAGAGAAAGATCATGAGCTTGGCTAGCATTCTGGATCGTGATGATGCGTATACCGCTCTTGAGAGCATGAAAGGATATATCTCTACCAACATGGTGTAGGAGCGCCTTGCCAATACTATGGTCAGAAAGACAAGCAGTAAAGGAAGTCGGTCGTAGAGTAAAAAAACAGTCCGTTGTGTATTTTGAAACATAGCCTGTAAGGGGAGTGCGTGACTTGCCAGTCTTTTCTGAGTAGAATGAGAAGGAAGCAAAGTATCATCAGGTGTGGGTCTGGAGTTGGTCTGACGTGGGATGGGCTGGCTTTCCAAAAATCGCCACACCATAGAGGGAGAAGCCGGAAGCATGGTCAAAGAAGTGTGGAGGTCAGATGTATCAAAGGAGTCAGGCGGAACCCTGGCACTTGGAGCAGGTGGCGAAACGGCACCAGCAGGAGGTACAAGGGCATTAGAAATGTCCGAAGAGTAGTCAAATAACGAGGCAGTGTCAGAACAGGGTGTGGTATTAGGAAGGGGCCTGGGGGGAGCAGGTTCATGGATTGGGAACTCCATGGTTGTCACTTCTTTCTTTCTGCTTTTTTTTAGAAAAAAGAAAGAAGAAAATAAAAAGAAAAAAAGGGGGAAACATGGAGGAATAGCTCCTAGGAGGAATACACACACAACCCGCACATATAAAAGAGAGGAGCTTATGACGACGTTTCGGCCCGACTTGGACCATTTACAAAGTCACACTAACACACAGAGACAGAGGAAGGGAATTTATAGGCAGGCAGACAGGGGAGGGTACAAGAGAGTGGGGTAATGATGGAGTAGTGGAAGTAGTAGTAGTAGTAATGGTAGTAGAGGAGACAATCATATGGGAAGGAGCACTGCAATGAGGCTAGCGGCCCGCAAGGGTGGTACGAGAGGGAAGAAAAGCGAATAAAATGAAGGAAAATACATGGCAAAAGAAAGGAAAGAAAGGAAACCCCATAGGAGAAAAAAGGAGAAGGGGAAGAGAAGATAGGGAAGGAATCAGGTAAAGTCATGGGTGTTCTGAAGTTTAGAGCATTTAACAATGTAATGAGAGAGGAAAGCATCAACAGAGACAAAGCCAGGGCTAAGATTCATACAGGGAAAGTTGTGTATAAGGGAGGATTCAACCAGGCGGCGACTATGAAAGTTGGACGTAGGGTAGACAGTTTTAGCAGAAGACCAATCAATGGGATGACTGTGATCTCTGACATGACAGAAAAGAGCACTATAGTGTCGGCAAGCCTAACACTATTTTTGTGCTCCTTGAGTCTGTCAGAAAGAGATCGGCCAGTTTCTCCGAAGTACTGAAGAGGACAGGAGGAGCAAGAAATAGAGTAGACACCAGGAGAATCTGTGGAGGGAGGGGAAGTATGAACTAGATTAGTGCGAAGAGTGTTAGTCTGACGAAAGGTAAGTTTGATGTCTAAGGAACGGAGAGAGTTGCTGAGATTAGAGAGACCAGAGATGTAGGGAAGGCAGAGGACAGGAGAGTTTTCAGGAGTAGAGGGTTTAGGAGAGAAGAAAGTCCGTTTAGCACGAGAGAAAGCAGAGTCTATGAAATGGGAAGGGTAGCCCAGGCGGGAAAATGAATTATGAAGAGTGGAAATTTCTGCTTCAAGAAACTGAGGATCACAGATGCGGAGAGCACGGAGAAAGAGGGAGATAAGAACACTCTTCTTGACAGAGGAGGCATGATAAGAGAAGTAATGAATGTACATGCCACTGTGCATAGGCTTGCGGTACACGGAGAAGGCAGAACCTGTAACTGAGCGGTGGACATGAACATCAAGGAAAGGAAGCAAAGAATTAGATTCCCAATCAGCTTTAAACTTAATGGAAGGGGCAAGATTATTAAGAGCATCAAGAAAAGGTTGGAAGAGACTTAAGTCATGAGGCCAAAGAGCAAAGATGTCATCTACATAGCGGAGCCAGAGTGAAGGACGTACATCAACAGTGGGAAGAAGAACAGTCTCGAAGTATTCCATGTAAAGATTAGCAAGAACAGGAGATAGAGGAGAGCCCATAGCGACACCAAAGGTTTGAGTCACGGTATTGTGCCTTTTTTGTTATCCTAGGAGGAATGAAAGGGCCGTAAATCTCCCTCCGTGCTTAAGAGGACCTCAGCACCGCAAGTAGTGCAGATGCGGCATGGAACCCGTGTCATACCCTACCCTTCATTCCAGTAAACCAGAAATCCAGAATAGGAACCTCACATCTGCTAAGCCACCTCGGTGGACAAAAGAGAGGGCGGCAGGACACCTACCACAAAGCATACCTCCTTTTGCCACCAACCCCCGGAATCTGAAAGGCAGCCTCCAGAGATACACCCGTCGCCCGAAAGACACCCAAAGCCACACCCCGGGAGACCAGAGAGGGATCGGGACATCCCCAGGTGATCCAGATTCCACAGCAAACTACACCACTGCCAAGGACTCCAACAGAATGGGATGGACCACAGTACCCTTCCCCCTACCTAGGAACTAGAATGCCTCTGGGAAGAATCCCAAAGGCTGAAAACCGGAAGGGGATAGGGGAGGGGAGGAGGAAAGGGAAAGTGGGGATGGGATAGTGAAGGGGGGAGTGGGGGGTAATTAGGTTCGGTCTGAGGAAGACCAAAAGGTCTAATTCCTCAGACCAAGAGCCTCTTCACCACACCAAGGAGCCCCCTTTGAAGAGGAGTACCACCAAATGCATTCCAAATTGCCTCCAGATTTAACTTCTGAAATGTGTACCATTGTACCATTAATACAGTGGTACCCTGAGTTTCGTACAAAATTCATTCCAGAAGGCTGTTCGAGTGCCGTTACTAAACGGATTTGTACCCATAAGGAATCATGTAAATTAGATTAGTCCGTTTCAGACCCCCAAAAATACACTTACAAAAGCACTTACAATAATACAGTTACATAATTGTTCGAGTTGGGAGCAATACAAAACTCAGGGTACCACTGTATGTATTGGCTAGGCACCTTATTTTAAATTTACAGGGAAAATTTTTGAGCGCGCAGTTGCCTGCGGTGGGTTAAACCATTGAGTCAGTGGGGGTCCTACTGAGGGTGGCTATGAGCCACATCAAGTGTTTAATGCTGCCGAATCCAGTGAACCTCTTACCCTCAATAGAGGATCCTTGATACTGGCGAGGGGCTCTTGATGCAAAGAATTGGACCTGTCCTCCCCTTTCTTGGATCGAATCTGATTGCCTCCCACTCTATCAGGCATTGTATGATCCCTACAGGTTGTGCATTACCCCTTAAATATAAGAAGAATATTAATGAGCCTGAGTTACCCCTTATAAAGTCATGCTTGAGTTATGTTTTCTGCATAAAGACACTCAAATACGAATTTATACTTTTATTGTCTGAGTTTTTTCTTACAGTATACACTAAATTTGTTCTGTTTCATTTATAGGTCCAGTACTGTATTTGATATTTTTTGTAATACTGTACAGTACTTATGTAAACTGTTGATTAACATATTGCAATAGATAATACAGTAAACACAATTTTCTTTACACTTTTCTAGATGAGCTGCCAAAAAACCTTGAATAGTACTATTATAAGCAATGTCAGAAAGCAATCTTAATCTAAGTGGTAACATTCTTCACTAATTTTTTCAGATTTCCTGTATAATGAAATACATTTTTGTCTACTTGTATTTAAAAATTAAATGTACATTGCATAAATTCACTTACTGTACTAATAAAAATTAATATGCAAAATAGTTTTTTACACTTTTAGCATTAAAATACTATGTAACATTGTAAAATTGGTTTAATAGGTTGACAAATCAACAACCATTCATGTATACCATATTATTTTTGACATATATGTCTAAAATGTATGTAATAAGTTAGTACAGTGGTACCTCTACTTACAAGCAGCTCCCAACTCGAACAATTATGTAAGTGTATTTTTGTAGGTGCTTTTGTAAGTGTATTTTTGGGGGTCTGAAATGGATTAATCTAATTTTCATTATTTCTTATGGGAAAAAATTCCTTCGGTATCGGCACTTGAATAGCCATCTGGAACGAATTAAGCTCGTAACTCGAGGTACCACTGTATAATTATTGAAATTGTTTTCCCTTCATAAATGATTTGTCATCAGTTAAGTATAAATGAACAGGGATTTAAAATTATGGAATCAAATATTAATCACTATTTTCTTTCATGTTTTATTAATAAGGACCCGATGCCCACTGCCTAAACTTTTGTATGATTCTCGTAATGTGAATAATATGCACCGAAGCAAAAAGATTAGAGATGGTGGTCTAATTAGGAATTTCAAGTACAGTGGACCCCCGGCTAACGAAAAAAATTCATTCCAGAAGCCCGCTCAAGTGCCATTACCGAACGAATTTACTTCCTTAAGAAATAATGTCACATAGGTTAGTCTATTTCAGACCCCCAAAAATACACTTCCACAAGTACTTACAATATTATACTTACATAATTGTACGATTTCCGGGGTGTTCGTTAGCCGGGGGTCCACTGTACACAAATTTAACCAATACAGCAACAAAATTTACATGCTTATATAGTTATATATATCATGGGTTCAGCATTGAACATGAATATAATAATCATAATGACTATACAGTGAACCCCCGAGTTTCGGTCACCTCGGAAATCGAACAATTATGTAAGTTTAATATTGTAAGTGCTTTTGTATGTGTATTTTTGGGGTTCTGAAAGGACTAAACTAATTTACATTTTTCCTTAAGGGAACAAATTCGTTCGGTAATGGCACTTGAACAGCCTTCTGGAACGAATTATGACCGAAACTCGGGGGTCCACTGTATTTGTCTTTTGTTAAGATTCAGTAATTTTAACTGCAACAATTACAATGTGAAGTATTATACACTACTTGCTCAGACTACATTCTGAATGTGCTTACATGCTTTATAAAGCTCACTTCATCTCATAACTGTTCATTATTTTTTGCCCTTATTCACATCTATGTAGAGGTTATATACAGTAGGGCCTCAATTATACGGCAGGTTAGGTTCCAGGCTACCGCTGGAAAGCGGAATGCCATTTGTTTCCACTTATAAATGTCAGATAATAAGTTTACACTAACATATACAGGTTGGCCATCACTAATCCTGAAATCAATTATCTGGTTCCATCAGTAATCCAGCACTTATTTCGGCCAGCATAATTTCAAATTTCCAGGGTCGCCACACCAGCCTACTGCTACTGTTTGGTGGCGCTACTTGCTGCATAAGTCATTCCAATTTCTTTTTCTCCATTTATTGCTTTAACCTGCTTACTTTTAACCCTAGCCATCGTTCCAATGAATGTGTAAAGCACATACACAGTACACATTGTCCATAAAAGATAAGGTGGCTTTGAAGCCACTGTCGGTTGCCATGAGCTCAGTCTCTTGATGCAGGAGAATATGCTTTACTATTACGGCTTATTTACCTATCACAAATGATCTAATATGACATAATAAACAATATAAATACCATAAAAATATTGTAAATACTCCAAAATGAATAATATTTGGCATAATACCGAGCGGTCCGACGGAGGTATGAAGAGGATATGAGATACAAGTACCGTCCTCCTATCCCTGTCTTGGGGGCTTATATTAGAGAAAATGGAGTGTAGAATAGGGCTAACTGTGATATACACTCATAATGCACCATAAAACTGACACAAGAAAGTTATTTTCTTGAATTTTTGTTTTCGGTAAGCGCTTGTTTTCTTTGATTATCTCGGAAGTAAGTTATTCATTTATATCTTAACATAGTGGTATTAATAATGATAGGAATGCAATGAATTTCACAGACAACATAAAAGAATGATTGTTTTACAAACTCGTGAAGTTATTTTTGAAATATCACAATTTGTTTTTGATTTTTGTGTAAGTTTATTCAGGTATACACAAATACAGTTACATAGATTATCATACATAGCAGCATATGTGTAGAGGACCTAGGATAACCCAAAAAAAGTCAAAGTGACTTATTTCCAGTACCTGGCTTGGGCTTGCCATACATATGATTTTTGGTAAATATTTTTTTCCTCAGTTGTTTGTTGGGCTATCTTATTGAAATTTTGGCAATGTATGATTGAAAGATGTTTCTTAACGTACACAAAAACGAAAGAAATTTGACAATAAATAATGGAGTTCACTTCTCAGCCATTAGCTGCCCCTTAGTGGTATATTTTCGTATGGTTTTTATGGTTGTATTCTCGTTTTTTTAGTCTCATTTCACAATGAAAAGTACCTTGAAATTGAGCTCAAAGTAGCGGAAATGTTCGATTTTTTGCTGTGTTCAAGAACAAACAAATGACGTCACCGTCCAATACATATCCAACTGGCCAGTCTAATATGCAATCACAAATGGGTTGACATTATTTATACAATTATTACAATAATACAGTAGTCTGCATAACAGTAAATCTTCTATTTTTTGTGTGAATAAAAACTCAAAATGGAAAGCAAGACTGGAGATGTGACTAATGAACAGAGAAAATGTTATTTTAGTGCCAGGAATATCTGTATTGTTTATTCTGGACCCAATTTTGAAATTGGCATCTTTTGAAATTTGTGAAAATGGCTAAATTGCCAATTTCTGACCACTTTATTGGGTAGTTCAAATAGGTGAATGGGCAGTTCCTTGAACTCAGTTGAAAGAATAGAAGTAAGTAAATAACTAAGTTTATTCAGGTATACACAAATAGAGTTACATAGATTATCATACATAACAGCATATGTGTAGAGAACCTAAGATAATCCAAAAATTAGGCAAGTGACTTATTTCTATTGAGGTCCTTAAAGACAATCGTGTAGTCGATGGGTTTTTAATGCATAATAAACCAGCTAGCCATTATGTATAACAAACCAGAAACAAGAACAAATCTTGCAAGAACCCTTGCAGGATTTGTTCTTGTAAGAGTTACGTACACTGAAGCAAAGGTTTGGTGCAACGCTTGTACATATAAACTTGCTGAATTTAAACAGCACTACAAAAGGAATACTAGCGAAATAGCTATGAATTTGGTAGACTGGAACAATGGAATGAGCCAATAATAGTTCATAAATTGGGCAAAACTGCTGATGCATAAATACAGTGGTCCCTCGGTTTTTGCCGAAAATTCGTTCCAGAATGCTGCTCAAGTGCCATTACCGAATGAATTTACTTCCTTAAGAAATAATGTCACATAGGTTAGTCTATTTCAGACCCCCAAAAATACACTTGCAACAGCACTTACGAAAATACACTTGCATAAATGTTCGAGTTTGGAGATGCACGAAAACCGAGGAACCACTGTATCACTGTTGGGTTCAGTGTATTCTAACCTAACACTGTAATCCAAAACCCTACAAGTCCCAATGATACCGGATTAGTGATGGCCGATCTGTATTAAGTTAGCAATAGAACAAGGCATTAAAAAACAATAAAAAAGTAAAAGACTCACACAGTATACTCATTACTTACCTCAATATTTGTAGTCTTAATGTAAGGTGAGAAGTGAGTAGTTTTGATTGTAAAAAGTCGGATGTGGTAGGTATGGTAGTCCATCTGGCCACCCTACCCACACACAATATACTAGGTATTTAAAGTGCCCTAGAGCAATATAATGCATATACAGTACACTCATTACTTACCTTAAAATATTTGTAGTCTTAGTGTAGGGTGAGAGGTGAGTAAACGAGATAAAAACGAATAAACGAGAGAGAACAAGTAAATGAGTGAGAACAGCTGCAGAGTATGTAAACAAACAGATGAACACAGCTGGTGGGTTGATACACTTTCATTTCCATATTTGTAAAGCTTATATCATACTACAAACACTTTACATTTTGTATAAGTTGTCTCCACATTGGTACAGTAGAATAAACAACACTCCCATTCTCATTTAACACCATTTTTAGAAGGAATGACGCCCTGAGTGAATGCATACAAAAGGAATAATTTTCTACAATTACCCCAGTAATATTACTGTGTACACATTTTCTTTGGTGTTGGACTACAATAAAACGTTATTCTTTCTGACACTCCGACTGCATGTTTTACTGTTGACAGCAGGTTTAGTGCTGAAGGGGTAGCGTGGGTTGAATTGAGACGGCTGTGAACTAGACTTGCTTTATTAAGCTGATGGTGTAGGTACACACGGGCAGAAACGTGAGGGGACCGAAAGCCAGACCGCTTGCGGGATGTTGATCCTAGGAGGTGAGCCGGTGAAGTGAGAGTGCTTGGGCAGAGCATCTCACTGACCTGAATAGGCCTACAGAGGGCAGCACTGCAGTGCCACGAGATATGAAACTAACAGGCAGCATAGGCTGTCTACATCCGCTCAGCCACCTACCGCGTGTCGTCTCGACACGACAATACTGGTGGGCACGAAGGTGTGAAAGATAATTACATGCAATTGTTAACCCGGGGGGGGGGGGAAACAGGCTCAAGCGGTCTGGCTTTCGGTCCTCTCACGTTTCTGCCCATGTGTACCTACACCATCGTCTTAATAAAGCAAGTCTAGTCCACGGATGTCTCAATTCAACCCACGCTACCCCCTTCAGCACTAAACCTGCTGTCAACAGTAAAACAGAAATATAATAAAATAATAATAATAATATACAGTGGACCCCTGAGTATCGTAATTAATCCGGTCCACGAGCTAGTACTTAACACGAAGTTTACGAAATTCGAACCATTATTTCCCATAAGAAATAATGTAAAAATACAATTAATCCGTTCCGCAAAAAAATATTCACATACTAAATTAAAAACAATATATATATATATATATATATATATATATATATATATATATATATATATACATTTACTTACCTTTATTGAAGAGTTGCAGGCATCTGGAAGGTAGAGTTGCTGATAGGGGCAGGGAGTTAGTGGTTGGAAGGGGAATCCCCCTCCAAAAGGACTTCAGGTAACAAGTCCCTCTCTGGGGTTACTTTCCTTTTTGGTCTTTTAATGCCACTAGGACCAGCTTGAGAGTCACCAGACCCCTGCCTGGTGAAGTAACTGTCCAGAGTCCTCTGTTTCTGGCGACCCTTCAACACTTTCCTGAAGTGCGACATGGCTCTGTCACTGAAGTGGCTGCACAGAAGGCTCATTTCAGCTTGCTCAGGGTGGTGTCTTTCAACAAATGTCTGCAACTCATTCCACTTTGTACACATCTCCTTAAGCACTGAAGAGGGCACCTCCTTCTGTCTCTCACCCTCCTCCTTTGAAGCAATAACCTCAGCTGTGGTCTGTTGCTGTTCCAGATGAAGCTCTTGCAGCTCTTCAGTTGTTAGCTCTACCCTGTGGGCCTCCACCTACTCTTCCACATCCTCACCACTCACCTCCAACCCCAGGCTGTTCCCCAATGCCACAATAGAGTCCACAACAGGCACAGGGTCGTCAGGGTCAAGGTCAGGGTCAGCCTCAAATCCTTCAAAATCCCTCTGTTGGACACAACCTGGCCACAATGGTCTCCAAGCAGAGTTCAAAGTCCTGGAAGTCACTCCCTCCCAAGCCTTACCTATAAGGCGTATGCATTGCACAATGTTGAAGTGATCTTTCCAGAACTCTCTTAGGGTCAACTCAGTGTCCGAGGTCACTTCAAAGCACTTTTCAAACAGTGCTTTGGTGTACAGTTTCTTGAAGTTGGAAATGACCTGCTGGTCCATGGGCTGGAGGAGAGGAGTGGTGTTAGGAGGCAAGAACTTCACTCTGATGAAATTAAATTTGTCAGACAAACACTCTTGCAAGTTGTGAGAGTGAGCAGGAGCATTGTCCAGTATCAGTGGCAATTTCTTTTCCAAGAGGTATTTCTTCACAGTAGGGCCAAACACTCCAGTCACCCATTCCTTGAAAATCTCCGTAGTGACCCATGCCTTGGTGTTAGCCTTCCAATGCACACACAAATTATTCTTGTCAACACTGTGATTCTTGAAGGGTCTGGGATTTTCATAGTGATACACCAGTAAAGGCTTCACTTTAAAATCCCCACTAGCATTAGAACAAAACATGAGAGTTAGCCTGTCTTTCATAGGCTTGTGTCCTGGCTGTGCCTTTTCCTCCTGAGTAATGTAGGTCCTGTTGGGCATTTACTTCCAAAACAGGCCTGTTTCATCACAGTTAAACACTTGTTGGGGGAGGAATTGTTCAGCCTCTACGAACCCCTGGAATTCATGCACAAATTTTTCAGCTGCACGTTTGTCTGAGCTGGCTGCCTCACCATGCCTCACAACACTGTGTATGCCACTACGTTTCTTAAACCTGTCAAACCAGCCTTTGCTGGCTTTAAAATCACTTGTCTCACCACTGGTTGCAGGCATTGTCATGACAAGATCTGCATGCAACTTCCTTTCCTTTTCACAAATTATCGCCATGGAAATACTATCACCCGCTCTCTTTTTTTCATGGATCCACACCAACAACAACTTCTCAACCTCATCCACTGTTTTTTATCTATTTTTCGTTAACATATCAACCCCTTTTGCAACATTAGCTTCCTTGATCTCATTTCTCTTTGCCAGGATAGAGCTGATAGTAGAAGGGGTTTTGTTGTACATCCTGGCAAGATCACTCAGACGTACGCCACTCTCATATTTTTCTATAATCTCTTTCTTCAGTTCGATGGTGTTCCTCACTTTCTTTACCACAGGGGTGCCACTAGGAAGCTTCTTTGGACCCATGGTGACTTATTTCACAGTGACAGTCACTAAACCACCAAAAAAAACACCAAATGTAGTGTGAATGTTTGAAAGAGCGCGCTAGGTAATGTTCTCTCAATGGTAAACAACGCTTCACTGGCGGCGTCCTGCGTCCCGCGCAGGCGCGGAGCACGCGGACAGGTCTAATACGTTACGAAACACGAGCCATTTTACGATTCTCGAAATCGAAAAAAGCTTACGAAACACGATGTTTACGAAATAAGAACCTTACGAAACTCGGGGGTCCACTGTAATATTTTTTATTTCGATGCATGTTACAAGTGTACACTGTTATTGGTAGTTACAATTATAAAACTGTAATGCAAGGAGAGCCACTGGCATGCCATGGCATTAGGGGCAGTTTATTCTAAAGACTTATTCACTAAGTACTTAATGCTAAAGAAATTGATTGAGTTTATTCTAGTTCTGTATTATTTTAAATTACAATATGATTATACATACTATTAAAAGACAATACAAGAGAAATTGGTTGAGTTTAATCTAGTTGTATATTTTATTTCAAGTTACAGTATGTTGATGCTATACTAGTATAATAACAATACTAGAAAAATTTATTGAGTTTCTTCTAGTTATATATTTTATTTCAAAATAACAAAATGATGATACTATAATATTTTAAATGACAATATGATGATATGAAAATTGCAACAAGTGTTAAGGAGGATGAACATATCAAATTGAGATTATCTTAAGTAAAATAATATTGGGTTTGAAAGTTTGTTACAGTATGAGTATTTAGTATAGGGTGAGTAGGTGATTTTTGAGAAGTGTCTTGAATTGATTTTCCGACAAGGTTAACTTAATATTTACTGGTAATGAATTCCAGATTCTGGGGCCCTTTATGTGCATAGAATTTTTACATTGGTTAGTATGGACTCGGGGTATGTCAAATAGTGATCTGCGTCTTGTGTCATGGTCGTGGGACCTATTAAAGTTGTTGAGGAGAATTTTGAGCGGAGGGTTGATATTAGCATGTAGAGTTTTATGTATGTAGAAGGCACATGAATAGGTATGAATATTTTTTATGGTGAGTAGTTTTAAGGTTCTGAATATAGGTGGAGTATGCTGTCTAGAGTGGGAATTTGTTATCATCCTGACTGCAGCCTTTTGCTGGGTTATGAGTGGTCTAAGGTGATTTAATGTTGTTGAGCCCCATGCACAGATTCCATAGGTGAGATAAGGGTAGATAAGAGAATGATATAGTGCAATGAGAGCTGGTTATGGCACATAATAGCGTATCTTAGATAATATACCTACTGTCTTTGAGATTTTCTTGGAAATTTGTTGTGTGTGTGTTTGGAATTTAAGACTACTGTCAAGGTGGATTCCTAGGAATTTTCCCTCTGCGAGTCTTGTGATGGGTGAACCATTTAGCGTTATGTTAAGTGGAACATTTGTAGCTTTGTTTCCAAACTGAATGAAGTAGGTCTTGTCCGTATTGAGAGTAAGCTTATTTGTCGTCATCCATGTTGATATTTTCTGTAATTCGGCATTAACTGTGTTGGCTAGTATGACTGGATTTGGGTGAGAGAAGACATATGTTGTGTCATCTGCAAATAAAATGGGTTTGAGTAGTTGTGATGCATTCGGTAGGTCGTTTATGTAAATGAGGAATAGGAGTGGCCCCAGGACACTACCTTGAGGGACACCGACTGTAATTTGTTGTGTGGAAGAGTTCTCCCCATTTGTGTACACGTACTGGCTTCTGTTGCTAAGGTACGACTTTAGGTAGTTGAGGGGGTGCCCCCTAATACCATAGTGCGCTAATTTTGTGAGCAATAAATCATGGTCGACTGTATCAAATGCTTTGCGTAGGTCTATGAAGATTCCCAGCGGAACTTCTTTCTTCTCAAGTGCGGTGTCTATTAACTCTAACATGTGTGTTATAGCATCGTTTGTGCTCTTGTTAGTCCTGAATCCAAATTGACAGGGGTTGAGTACATTGTGTGAGACGAGGTAGGAATAGATCTGTCTATGAATTAATTTTTCGAAGATTTTAGAAAGCAGTGGTAAATTTGAGATTGGTCTATAATTATTCAAGTCAGTTTGGTCACCTCTTTTGTGGATCGGGGTGACCCTAGCTATTTTGAGAATTGATGGGAAGGTAGAAGATTCAATGGATTTATTGAATAATGCTGCTATAATTGGTGACAGTACGTGTGAAGCTTTTTTGTACATAAAGGGTGGTAAGCTGTTTATGTCTCCTGCTTTGTTTTTAAGGGTGTTGATTATGAGCGAGACTTCAAGTGAGTTGGTAGGAGCTAGGAATAGTGTATCTGGGTAGGTGTTGGTGAGGTAGTCTGTTGGACGAGTGTTCGAGCTTGGGATTTTACTCGCTAGATTCTTTCCTATGGTGGAGAAGAAAACATTAAGTCTGTTTGCTGTCTCAGTTGGTGAGAGTAGGGGTTCGTCTGTTTTTGATAATTTGATGGTATTGTTCGTGGATATCTTTTTATTTCCTAGAATTGTAGATAGGGTTTTCCAGGTCTTTTTCATATCATCTTTTACGGTCTGGAGTCTGTTCTCATAATACAATTTTTTGGACCTTCTTATCAGGCTAGTAAGGATTGATGAGTAGCGTTTGGATTGTTCTCTGGTTATTAGACCCCTTCTGTATTGTTTTTCATATTGGTGCCTCTTGTTTATGGATTTAAGGATGCTGGGTGTTAGCCAGGGATTGTTAAGTCTTTTAGCTGTGATCTGTTTAGTTTTTTCAGGCAATGTCTGTTATAGAGGTTGTGTGTTTTTTTAAGAAAGTTCTTGATGCATTCATTAGTATCTGAATGTGTTTCTAATTCATTAAGCCAGTCAATGTTCGTCATAGCTGATATAAAATTATTAACAGCTGACTCATTATGTAGTCTGAAGGTAACTTTTGCAATTTCTTGGGGCAGAATGCCTAGGTTAGTTATGAGAAAGGTAGGGTAGTGGTCTGTGGTGTTTTCTGTGATTATGCCTGATTTTAGAGGGGATATTGTGTTAGTCCAGATGTGGTCTAGTAACGAGGTACTATTATCGGAGATTCTTGTAGGTTTTGATATTGTTGGTAGTAATAAGCAGTTGCTCATAGTGTTTGTGAATTCAGTTACCTGTGGGTCCTGGTCATGTAGAAGATTTATGTTGAAATCTCCTGTGAGCAGCAAATGATCTTTGTTAAGGCGTGAATCGATTATCAGGTTTCCTAGTTTTTCACTAAAGTGGCGGATGTTTGACTGTGGTAATCTGTAGATGTTTATCAATGTGAGGGGTTTTTGCAGGTCTTTTGATTTAAATTTAGCTATAATATATTCTCCATGTTCATCCCTTGTGCAAGAGTTTTTGATACATTCGAGTTGATCTGTATAATATATTGCTGTTCCACCCCCTCGCTGGTCTGTCCTACAGTTGTGAATGGCTGTGTAACCTGGGATGGCATAGACACCTGTAGTATCAGGCTTTAGCCAGGTCTCAGTGAGTGTGATGATTGACATATTGGACTGTAGGGATTGGAGTAGTGCTGTGAGGTCATCATAATGTTTGCTCAAAGAACTAACATTGTAATTGAAGATAGTTAAGTTATTGTTGGCTCTGAGTAATGTCTTTGCTTGATCAGCTGTGTAATAGTTACAGTTGCTGTTGGAGTCATGTAAGTCATTTAATAATAGGTTGATATCAGGATCAATGCCTGTAATCATAGGATTTAGTGTGATTCTATAACTAGACTTGAGAACAATAGATTATGTGGGATGTTGATCCTAGGAGGTGAGCCTGTGAAGTGAGAGCACTTGGGCAGAGCATCTCACTGACCTGAATAGGCCTACAGAGGGCAGCACTGGAGTGCCGTGAGATATGAAACTAACAGGCAGCATAGGCTGTCTACACATACATGTTGAAGCCATTGAGCATTGCAATGTCTACAAGGTGGAAAAACACTTTCATGTACCACTTGCAACACCTACGCACACAATCAGCGAACCCTATTTGCATGTCACACTTGTCGAACTTGTCGCATATTGTTCGTATAGTCAGCGACCGCAGTTGGCTTTACAATACGTTCATTGGTGTCCCTGTTCGCTCTGTCTGTTTGTACCATCTCATTTCTGTGGATGGTTGACAGCAACGTCACGTCCCGTTTGTCATGCCACGTCAGTGCCATGATGTCATTGACATGAGACGCTTGCACTGCACCTTCAGCACTGCCTCCAGTGAACCTTGGCATGTGTTATCTATTTCTTCTCACTGTTCCACGTAAATCAGCGAGCATAGGGCTTGTATACCAGTTGTCTGTATACAATGTATGACCCTCGCCAAGGTATGGCTCCATCATCTTGCGAACATCACCGGAAATGCCCAACATCCGCCTGGTATCGTCGAGTGTATTTTTCCCTGTGTAGATAATGACATCCAACACAATACCAGTCTCACAGTCACACATAAGAAAGAGATATATAAGAACATAAGAACATAAGAAAGAAGGAACACTGCAGCAGGCCTACTGGCCCATGCGAGGCAGGTCCAAATCTCCAACGGCTTAAGCCAATGCCCCTACCCAGCCAGGTCAGGTTACATTCACTTAAGGAAGGAGCACTGCATCTGACCTAGTAGCACAAGCTAGTCAGGACCAAACCCCATAACCGCACCCACTCATATAATTGTCCAGCCCACCCCCGGTTGGGCACTTCCCCCTTTAAAGGGAAAGGGACAGGTCAGGGTTTCATTCATTAAAGGGAAAGGGGCACTGCATCTGAAATACAAACTAGTCAGATCCAAACTCACACCCTCCACACCCACCCATGTATTTATCTAACCCATTTTAAAACTACACAACGCCCTTTGCAAAATGGCGGTCTGGGGGTTTTTGTTCCACTCCCTCCACAACTCATTACCAAAAACCCGTGCTTTTATCCTTCCTGAATCTGAACCCTTTTTCCCAAATTGAAACCATTGCTGCCAGTCCCGTCTTGGTTGGATATTTTCAGCCCTTATTTTCATCCCCCTTTTTTATTCCCCGTTTTCCATTTGTACACCCCCAATCATATCCCCCTAATTCTCGCCTTTTTGGGGGGTGCAAAATTCAGGGCCCTCAGTCTATCCTCATAGGGAAGATTTCTGATACAAGGGATCAACTTTGTCATCCTCCTTTTTAAGTTTTCCAGTGCATTTTTTATCCATTCCAGTACGGGGACCAGAACTGTGCAGCATAATCTAAATGAGGCCTAACCAAAGAAAATAGAGTTGAAGAACAACCTGAGGACTTCTTTATTTATACTTTTGATATGAAACCCAAGGTTCGTTAGTTTACGAACACTTATGCACTGTTGTCTAGGCTTCAGATTAATACTAACCAGAACTCCTAAAACCTTTCCCAAATTTCAAGTAAAAGATCTGTATTATTCAGCTTATATGTGGCATGGATTCCCTGCCCAACATTTAGAACTTTTCATTTGTTTTAAATTTTCTCACTAATTTTTCCCCCCCCCTGCATCAGTCTATTCAAATCATCCTGGAGTGCTCTAATGTCCTCATTTGGAAAGAATTGGACGGCCCTTTTGGTGTCATCAGCAAATTTTTCTTTTGCTACTATTTATTCCCCCCATCATGTTTTTTAATTTAAAAAA
>WNWK01016138.1:0-45753 GCA_009830355.1 Cherax destructor
GTATTTATTTTTGTAGTCTCTTTTACGTGGTCTTATATGATAGAATGGAAAACATATTACAGAAGTAGAGATGATTTTGATTAGTTTCATTATGAAAACGACTTTGAAATTGAGCTCAAAGTAGCGGAAATGTTCGATTTTTGCCAATGTTCAAGAGTAAACAAATCACATCACGCCACGTGTCCAATACACGTCAACTGGTGAGTCTAATATTCTTTCACAAGTGCACTGATATTATTTATACCATTTTTACAATAATGCAGTAGTCTGCTTAACAGTAAATCTTTTATTTTTTGAGTAAATAAAAAATCAAAATAGAAAGGAAGAGTAATACAAGAGGGGCCTAAAGATGTGACTAATGAACAGAGAAAATCTTATTTTAGTGCCAGGAATGTCTGAATTGTTTATTCTGGACCCTATTTTGAAATTGTCATCTTTTTTTTTCATTAAATTGGCCAAATTTCCTATTTCTGACCACTTTATTGGTTTTTTGACGGTTTCTTGTACTCAATCGATAGAACAAATGGAGTTCTAAAGAAATAGCTATGAGTTTGGTCGACTGGAACAATGGAAATGGCCAAAAATAGGGCTCAAAGTCGGCGAAATCGCCGATGCGTATATAACGCAGAGATCACTAACTTCGCGAGAGCGTAATTCCATAAGTTTTCCATCAAATTTTGTACTTTTGGTGTCATTACCATCGGGAAAAGATTCTCTATCGTTTCATAAGAATTTTTTTTTTTTTTTTTTCAACAATTTTGCGACACCAGGAGACACCTCAGGATTTGGGGTTGCGACAGTCAAAGGGTTAATAGGACCCATGACCACAACACAAGACACAGATCACTTTTTGATATACCTCGTGTCCATATCAACCTATGTAAAAATTCTATGCACATAAAGGGCCCCAGAATCTGGAATTCATTACCAATAAATTTAAGACTCTTCTCAAAAACCACCTACTCACCCTAAACTAAATACTCATACTGTAAATTACTTTCATAAATGCTCAATGTTATTTTCCAATAAAATAATTTCAATTTTTACTATAATGTTACTATTATGTTACCACCTACTCACCCTAAACTAAATACTCAGTAGTGTAAATTACAGTGGACCCCCGAGTAACGTAAAAACTTCATTCCAGAAGCCTGCTCAAGTGCCATTACCGAACGAATTTACTCCCTTAACCCTTTGGGGGTCCAAGGGGGGTCTCTGAAACTCGTTCTCAGGGTCCACGAATTTAAAAAAAAAAAATTATTTTTTCTTATGGAATGATAGAGAATCTTTTTCCGATAACGCCACAAAAATTATGAAATTTGATCGAAAACTAACGGAATTATGCTTTCGCGAAGTTAGCGGTAGCCATGACACTTACGCATCCACGATTTCGCCCACTTTGAGCCCTATTTTTGGCACATTCCAATGTTTCAGTCTACTAAAATTATAGCTATTTCGCTAGAACTCCATTTCTTCTATCGATTGAGTACACAAAACAGCCTATTTACCAATTTCAACTACCCAAAATAGTGGTCAGAAAATGTCAATTTGGCCAATTTCACACAAATTTCAAAAGATGCCAATTTCAAAATAGGATCCATAATAAACAAGACAGACATTCCTGGCACTAAAATAACATCTTCTCTGTTCATTAGTTACGTCTCCAGGCCCCTCTTACATTACTTTTGCTTTCCATTTTGAATTTTTATTCTCACAAAAAATAGAAGATTTATTGTTATGTATACAACTGCATCATTGTAAAAATGGTATAAATAATATCAGAGCACTTGAGCATGAATATTAGACTCGCCAGTTGATGTGTATTGGACGCATGGTGTGATTTGTTTACTCTTGAACATCGTCAAAAATCGAACATTTTCGCTACTTTGAGCTCAATTTCAAAGTACTTGTTATTGTCAAACCAATCAAAATCATCTCTATTTCTGTAATATATCTTTCATTCTATCAAATGAGAACAAGGAAACGAGAATACAACAACAAATACCATACGAAAATAGACTGCAAAGTCGCTGTTTTAAACCAAAAACACGGTCAGAGTTTTTTTTCCTCATTATGCACTGTGTGGTGCAGGAATTTTTTTATACTGCGCACACTGACCGCACAGACCCATTCTATCACATCTAGGCCTAACAGCCTGTTTCTGCTTGATTTGAGGGCGCTATAATTTAGGCGTACTAGTATGTCAATAACCCCAGTGCGTAAGACGTACTAGTACGACCAAAACCCCGAAAGGGTTAAGGAATAATGACACGTAGGTTAGTCTATTTCAGACCACCAAAAACACACTTCCACAAGCACTTACAATATTATACTTACATAATTGTACGATTTCCGGGGTGTTCGTTACTCGGGGGTCCACTGTACTTTAAAAAATGCTCAATGTTATTTTCCTTAAGATAATTTAAATTTTTACTACAGTAGATCGTCATTTAGCACGAGATTATGTTGCACGTTATGGGTATTGCACATTATTATCTAACACGACGTAAAAATATTACACGGTTCGCGGGAGGGGAAAAATTTTTGAACGCACGGTAGCCCACAGTAGGTTAAACCATTGAGTCAGTGGGGGTCCTACTGATGGTGGCTATGAGCTACATCAAGTGTTTAATGCTAACGAGAGAAGTGTTTTCTGGAAGAAAATGCCAACACGAACTTATATCAGTCAGCAAGAGAAAAGTGCACCAGGTTTCAAGACAGCAAAGGATCGCTTCACCTTGCTCCTTTTCGGTAATGCATCAGGTGATTTCAAGTGTAAGCCCAATCCTCGTGCTTAGAGGAAAAGGGAATTTGTTTTTCCTTCCCGCAAACTGTAAGTTTATTCAGATACACAGGGCCAGGAGCTGAGTCTCAACCTCTGCAACCACAATTAAGTGAGTACAGTTACATTGATTATCATACATAGCAGCATATGTGTAGAGAACCTAGGATAACCCAAAAAAAGTCAGACACAATGGAAATAAGTCACTCTGACTTTTCTGGGTTATCCTAGGTTCTCTACACATATGCTGCTATGTACAGTAGAACGTCATTTAGCACGAGATTATGTTGCAAGTTACCGGTATTGCACGATTTAAGATTTGCGACACATTATCATCTAACACGACGTAAAGATGATATTACACGGTTCGGCAGGAGGGGAAAAATTTTGAGCGCATGGTTATTTACTGCCTAAGAATCCTCATGCTTTGAGGAAAAGGTTATTTGTTTTTTCCTTCACCAGTCAGTCCATCTATCATCATTCTATCATGCAGGAGGAGCCACATGTCTATGGTGCATCCAACAAAATAAGCAGACTCTTGGATGTCACTACCGCCCGCCTCCGGCTGGGTTACAAGTATCTTTGGCAGGTTAAATCACCACCACCAGATGTAGACCAAACAAGATGTAAACTTTGCCAGTTGGATTATTGTCACACCCTGCGTCATTATGTACTGGAGTGCGATAAAATTAATGAATTCAGAGACTACTCATTCAGAAATGTTCAAGATATGTCAAAGTATTTTATCCACAGTGGTATATTACAGACCATTCTGGAAAAATACCTGACTTTGCTCCCTGTAAATAAAGCATTGACACGTGTGTGTGTGTGTGTGTGTGTGTATGTACATGTGTGTATGTGTATGTGTGTATGTATATACATGTATGCGTGTGTATGTGTATATGTATATGTGTGTGTGTGTGACCCAACAATTAAAATTTGACCAATAACTCATTACAGTTGTGGCTGGGTGTAGACTAATAGATTGCTCATTGCTTTATAATTTGTTCATGAGTGCAACCATGTACAGACGTAAGTAAATTTACTTACATGATTCATTACCTTGTAACTAGTGAATTAATTACCATTGTACCTTGTTCAGCTATCAAAACTTTGGGGCCCAGTCTCTGGACCCTATATATACCTCTGTAATCTGCAAATACCTTTGTAACTTGTCATGATTGTGACCATCTGAGTTCATTACCTTTGTAACTTGCTCAGCTATCAAACTTTGAGGTCCAGTCCCTGGACCCATTATGTACCTCTGTAATCTTTTGACTACCGCCCACAGGATGGGTATGGGGTGCATAATAAAGATATCAAACTAACTAACTTCCTGCAAATGGTAAGTTTATTCAGATACACAGGGCCAGGAGCTGAGTCTCGACCCCTGCAACCACAATTAGGTGAGTACAGTTACATACATTATCATACATAGCAGCATATGTGTAGAGAACCTAGGATAACCCAAGTCAGTCAATGGAAATACTGTCACTGACTTTTTTGGGTTATCCTAGGTACTCTACACATATGCTGCTATGTATGATAATCTTCGTAACTGTATCTGTGTATACCTGAATAAACTTACTTACAGTTTGTGGGAAGGAAAAACAAATAACCATTCTCACAAGCAGTCTTGTTACTACTACTGTTGTGGTTCAGCAGACACCACCCGCCTTACCCAGCCACCACGGACCCCACCATCCCAGCATTCATACGTATTTCATACGCGTCAATTAGTCCTGGCTACAAGCCAGCCAGCTGTGTGTGTGAAGAATAAGAGTGAATTGTGTTTTGATCTTGAATTAACGAAGAAAACACAGATATTAGACAAGACATAACCCGTGGCCGTAATGAAGTGTTACTTTGTACACATAAAAAGATGTAAACATAAGTTTGTGTGACTGACTGACTGACTGACTTGACTGACTGAATGACTTGACTGACTGACTGAATGACTTGACTGACTGACTGAATGACTTGACTGGCTTACTGAATGACTTGACTGGCTTACTGAATGACTTGACTGGCTTACTGAATGACTTGACTGACTTACTGAATGACTTGACTGACTTACTGAATGACTTGACTGACTTACTGAATGACTTGACTGACTTACTGAATGACTTGACTGGCTTACTGAATGACTTGACTGGCTTACTGAATGACTTGTTTTTTCCTTCCTGCAAATGGTAAGTTTATTCAGATACACAGGGCCAGGAGCTGAGTCTCGACCCCTGCAACCACAATTAGGTGAGTACAGTTACATACATTATCATACATAGCAGCATATGTGTAGAGAACCTAGGATAACCCAAGTCAGTCAATGGAAATACTGTCACTGACTTTTTTGGGTTATCCTAGGTACTCTACACATATGCTGCTATGTATGATAATCTTCGTAACTGTATCTGTGTATACCTGAATAAACTTACTTACAGTTTGTGGGAAGGAAAAACAAATAACCATTCTCACAAGCAGTCTTGTTACTACTACTGTTGTGGTTCAGCAGACACCACCCGCCTTACCCAGCCACCACGGACCCCACCATCCCAGCATTCATACGTATTTCATACGCGTCAATTAGTCCTGGCTACAAGCCAGCCAGCTGTGTGTGTGAAGAATAAGAGTGAATTGTGTTTTGATCTTGAATTAACGAAGAAAACACAGATATTAGACAAGACATAACCCGTGGCCGTAATGAAGTGTTACTTTGTACACATAAAAGATGTAAACATAAGTTTGTGTGACTGACTGACTGACGACTTGACTGAATGACTGACTGACTGACTGAATGACTTGACTGACTGACTGAATGACTTGGACTGGACTGCTACTGAATGACTTGACTGGCTTACTGAATGACTTGACTGGCTTACTGAATGACTTGACTGACTTACTGAATGACTTGACTGACTTACTGAATGACTTGACTGACTTACTGAATGACTTGACTGACTTACTGAATGACTTGACTGGCTTACTGAATGACTTGACTGCTTACTGAATGACTTGACTGACTTACTGAATGAACTGATGACTTACTGAATGACTTACTGAATGACTTGACTGATTACTGAATGACTTGACTGACTTACTGAATGACTTGACTGACTTACTGAATGACTTGACTGACTTACTGAATGACTTGACTGACTTACTGAATGACTTGACTGACTTACTGAATGACTTGACTGACTTACTGAATGACTTACTGAATGACTTGACTGACTACTGAACTGACTTACTGAATGACTTGACTGACTTGCTGAATGACTTACTGACTTGCTGAATGACTTAACTGACTTGACTGAATGACCGTTAGACACTGACTAATGACTGACTTAAAGTTAGACACTCAGTTCAACCATCGACTTCAGTTCAAGAACTTCTACTATCCACCTCAGCCCAGTAGGGCCACAGCATAACTCTCCACTCTCTTCACAATCATCCACAAACACCAGCACCCACAATTTAAGGTAAATACTATTATTTCTATTACATTTGTAGTCTTAAGTAGTAAAAACAACATAATACATCACGATAATGAACTACAATTACATATTCACTTTTATTTTTGTAAGATCTGTTGGTCTAAAAAAAACTTGTTTGGCTTTTTGGGGACTCCCAGGAACGTAACCCTATTTTTCCCATTAGTTCTTTTAATTATTTAACACGAAATTATCTAACACGACTTTTTCAGGAACGTAACTATCGTGCTAAATGACGTTCTACTGTATGATAATCTTTGTAACTGTATCTGTGTATACCTGAATAAACTTACTTACAGTTTACGGGAAGGAAAAACAAATAACCATTCCCACAAGCAGCCGCCTTGTTGTTGTTCAGCGGACACCACCGGCCTTCCCCAGCCACCCTGGACCCACCATCCCAGCATTCGTACGTATTTCATACGTGTCAAAAAAAAAGTCCTCTGCTACAAGCCAGCTGTGTTTGTGAAGAATGAGAGAGAGTGAATTGTGTTTTGATATTTAACCCTTTGAGGGTTTTTGACGTACTAGTACGGCTTACATGCCAGGGCGTTTGACATACTAGTACGCCTAAATTCTAGCTCCCTCAAATCAAGCAGAAACAGGCTGGTAGGCCTAGATGTGAGAGAATAGGTCTGTGCGGTCAGTGTGCGCAGTTTAAAAAAAAATCCTGCACCACACAGTGCATAATGAGGGAAAAAAAACTCTGACCGTGTTTTTGGTTTAAAACAGCGACTTTGCAGTCTATTTTCGTATGGTATTTGTTGTTGTATTCTCGTTTTCTTAGTCTCATTTGATAGAATGGATGAAATATTACAGAAACAGAGATAATTTTGACTGGTTTCACAATGACAAGTACCTTGAAACTGAGCGCAAAGTAGTGAAAATGTTCGATTTTTGCCTATGTTCAAGAGTAAACAAATCACGCCATGCGTCCAATACACATCAACTGGGTAGTCTAATATTCTTGCACAAGTGCGCTGATATTATTTATACAGTTTTTACAATGATGCAGTAGTATAAATAACAGAAAATCTTCAATTTTTTGTGAGAATAAAAGGTCAAAATGGAAAGCAAAAGTAATGTAATTGGAGCCTGGAGACGTGACTAATGGACAGATAAAATGTTATTTTAGTGCCAGGAATGTCTGTCTTGTTTATTCTGGACCCTATTTTGAAATTGGCATCTTTTGAAATTTGTGTGAAATTTGCAATATTGCCAATTTCTGACCGTTTTATTGGGTAGTTGAAATCGGTAAATTGGTGGTTTCTTGTACTCAATCGATAGAACAAATGGAATTGTACAATAATAGCTATAATTTCCGTAGACTGAAACATTGGAATTGGCCGAAAATAGGGCTCAAAGTGGGCGAAATCGTCGATGCGTAAATATTTTCGATAACGCTAACTTTGCGAGAGCATAATTCCGTTAGTTTTTGCCAAATTTCATACTTTTGGTGGCGTTATGATCGGAAAAAGATGCTCTATCATTTCATAAGAAAAAATAATTTTTTTTTTCCGAAAATGTTTCAACCCTGAGAGAGTTAAGAATCGAGGTCTCGACCTGAAATTGTTAAATTACTACATCTTGTATCTGCCAAGCAATCATGACACCCAGTAGGCATACCAGTGTTGCTCAAAGTGGCAAGAAAAGATATAAGCATTTAAGTCTTAAAATTAACGAAGAAAACAAAGATATTAGATAAGACATAAACTATGGCCATAATGAAGTGTTACTTTGTACACATAAAAAGAGGTAAACATAAGTTTGTGTGACTGACTGACTGACTTGACTGACTTACTGACTGACTTGACTGACTTACTGAATGACTTGACTGACTTACTGAATGACTTGACTGACTTACTGAATGACTTGACTGACTTACTGAATGACTTGACTGACTTACTGCAATGGCTGACTGACTTACTGAGGACTTACTGAATGACTTGACTGACTTACTGAATGACTTGACTGACTTACTGAATGACTTGACTTATTGGACTTACTGAATGACTTGACTTGACTTATTAATGGCTTGACTGACTTACTGAATGACTGACTACTTACTGAAGATTTGATTGACTTACTGAATAACTGACTGTCTTACTGAATAACATGACTGTCTTACTGAATAACTTGACTGACTTACTGAATGACTTGACTGACTTACTGAATGACTTGACTATTGACTGACTTACTGAATGATTGACTGACTTACTGAATGACTTGACTTACTGAATGACTGACTTACTGAATGAATTGACTGACTTACGAATGACTTGACTGACTTACTGAATGACTTGGACTTACTGAATGGCTTGACTGACTTACGAATGACTTGACTGACTTACTGAATGGCTTGACTGACTTACTGAATGACTGACTGACTTACTGAATGACTTGACTGACTTACTGAATGCTTGACTGACTTACTGAATGACTGACTGACTTACGATGACTTTACTGAATGACTTGACTGAGTCACTGAATGACTTGACTGACTTACTGAATGACTTGACTGACTTACTGAATGACTTGACTGACTTACTGAATGACTTGACTTACTGAATGAATGACTTTACTTACTGAATGACTTGACTGATTTACTGAATGACTTAAAGTTAGACACTCAGTACAACTATCAACTTCAGTTCCAGAACCTCTACTATCCACCTCAGCCCAGTAGGGCCACAGCATAACTCTCCACTCTCTTCACAATCATCCACAAACACCAGCACCCACAATTTAATGTAAATACTGTTATGTATTTCTGTTACATTTGTAGTCTTAAGCAGTAAAAACAACATAATACATCACGATAATGAACTAAAATTACATATTCACTTTTATTTTTGTAAGATCTGTTGGTCTAAAAAAACTAGTTTGGCTTTTTGGGGAATCCCAGGAACGTAACCCTATTTTTCCCATAAGTTCTTTTAATTATCTAACACGAAATTATCTAACACGACATTTTCAGGAACGTAACTACCGTGCTAAATGATGATCTACTGTATTATATTTCCATCCTACTAAACACTTGTTGCAATGTAATATCATCATATTGTAATATGAACAATGTATTATCATCATATTGTAATTTGAACGATCTAATATTTAAATTAAACTCAATTTCTCTAATATTATGTTCATAGTCTATAAGCCATTAGATTAAGCTGCCCTTAATGCCATGGCATGTCAGTGGCTCTCCTTGCACTTCAATTTATGATTGTAATAACAAAACCTTTGTAAACTAGCAATGAAATTAATATTTGAATTTGAATTTGAATTATTATTATTATTATTATTATTATTCACTGTCATTATTATTATTATTATTATTATTATTATTATTATGCACTATCTATATTATTGCACTTCTATGTAAATCTCTATGTAAAATTGCGATGAAATAAAAATTATTATTATTATTAATATTCGACTACAATTTCAGTACCTAATATTAGTGTCAGAACAAAGATTGGCTATGAAATCACAAGAACTACTATAAATTTTAATTATCAGAACATAAAAATTATATAAAATATAACAATGAGAAAAAAAGGTATATTGGCAACACTTCTGCAAGCAGCAGGACTCGATGTTGCCGTCAGGTGAGCATCCAGTGCCAACTTAGCAGCCTCATATGTCGGTAAGTACTGACCCTAATTTTTTTTTATCCTATAACACTTAGAAAAATGTGCTCTTTATTTCTATATAAAAAAAATATTATTTTTTTTCAAAATATTCGGGGCACTGGGTGAATGTATGTAGTATATATACCGTTTAAAATGTATCGTATGAACGCGTGAGGTGGTCGTCACTCGCTGAGATACAATGCCACATTGACTCTGAATGGTGTTTGTATACCAGCAGTGGCTGGGTGGCTGCTCAGACGCGTTTCATACGACCACCAATTTCTAAGCCAAATCACGAAAAAAGTCGCGGATTTCCAAAATTCACGATATTCAAGAAGGACGAAATTCAAGGGCCCACTGTATATTTCAAGTACAAAAATATTTTATTTTAATACTTTTGGGTGTCTGGAACGGATTAATTTGATTTACATTATTTCTTATGGGGAAAATTAAATCGGAAATCATCAAATTCGAATTTAGTCACTCTCTCTGGAACAGAATAATTACGAAAACCGGGGGTCCACTGTACAGTGGACCCTTGAATTTCGTCCCCTTGAATATCGTGAAATGTAGTAGGCACAAGAATAAGTGTGAATGTTCTTTATGGTGAGTAGTTTTAGACTTTTGAAAACTGGTGGAGTATGCTGTCTAGAGTGGGAATTTGTTATCATTCTGACTGCAGCCTTTTGCAGTGCTCTAAGGTGATTTAATGTTGTTGATACCCATGCACAAATTCCATAAGTGAGATAAGGGTAGATGAGTGAATGATACAGTGCAAGGAGAGCTGGTTGAGGCACATAGCATATCTTTGATAGTATGCCTACTGTCTTTGAGATTTTCTTGGAAATTTGTTGTATGTGTGTTTGGAATTTGAGGCTACTGTCAAGGTGGATTCCTAGGAATTTTCCCTCTGTGAGTCTTGTGATGGGTGATCCATTGAACGTTATGTTAAGTGGAACATTTGTAGCTGTGTTTCCAAACTGAATGAAATAGGTTTTGTTAGTATTGAGAGTAAGCTTATTAGTCGTCATCCAGGTAGATATTTTCTGTAATTCAGCATTAACAGTGTTGGCTAGTATGACTGGCTTTGGGTGAGAGAAGACATATGTAGTGTCATCTGCAAATAATATGGGTTTGAGTAGTTGTGATGCATTCGGTAGGTCATTGATGTAAATGAGGAAGAGGAGTGGTTTTAGGACACTTCCTTGTGGGACACCAACTGTAATTTGTTGTGTGGAAGAGTTAGCTCCATTTGTGAACACATATTGGCTTCTTTTAGTAAGGTATGACTTTAGGTAGTTGAGTGAGTGCCCTCTTATACTATAGTGTGCTAATTTTGTGAGCAGTAAATCATGGTCGACTATCAAAAACTTTACGTAAATCAATGAAGATTCCCAATGGGACTTCTTTCTTCTCAAGAGCGGTGTATATTAGCATGCCTGCTACGCTCCCTTCATGCCTGCTACGCTCCCTGCATGCCTGCTACGCTCCCTGCATGCCTGCTACGCACCCTGCATGCCTGCTACACTCCCTGCATGCCTGCTACACTCCCTGCATGCCTGCTATGCTACATGCATGCCTGCTATGCTCCCTGCATGCCTGCTACACTCTTTACCACAAGGCTGGTACTAGGAGCTTTCTTTGGGCCCATGGTGGCTTATTTAGCAGTTGCAAGCACTAAAAACAATGGAATAATGACAAAATGTATCATATGAAAGCATGGGGTGACCTTCACTCGCTGGTAAACAATGACACACTGACTGAGAATGGTGCATCGGGCCGCTCGGGCCAGGCATACACGTCCCAGACGAATTACTATCTCCGAGTGGATCTATGGTCACCGAACCAATATTTTTACAAAAAATGTTACTACAGTCTCTCCTCACTTAACGACGTACTCCTTTACCGACGACTCGGAGTTACGACGGGCTCTCCCACGAGTTAAAAAAAAAAAAAATTGTATGCCATATGAGAACTTGGGTCATGCATCTCAATCTCCTTCTTACAGCCACTCAGTACACTAGCTTTTAAAGTCTCCAAGACTACATATTTGTACAAATTTTAACTTGATTGTGTACCCCATAGTACAAGATAGAAGTGCAGCAGCACTTGTATAAGTTTCGTAGCTGACATTTAAAGCACTCAAGAGCGATTGTTATTATTACAATAAATAAATCTTTATCTTTATTAATTATTATTATCATCATCAACATACCTTGTTCACTGAGTTTAATCATTTCTTAATTAAGCTGCTACGAGAGAGACAGAATATAAACACACAGACGAACACACCTTGCTATGGGGTGCACAATAGACATGCAGCAACACTTGGAAGAGGAAAAACAAGAGAAAAATGGATCAGAACAAACCAGCTGATCAGGGATCAGCTGGTGTGTTCGTCTCTGTGTTTACATTCTGTCTTTCTCGTGGCAGCTTAAGAAAGAAATTATTATACTCAGTGAACAAGGTATATCGATGGTGATAATAATAATAATAATAATAATAATAATAATAATAATAATAATAATAATAATAATAAAATACATATATGGAGAGGTATTGGAGGATGAGCTGGGCTGGGGCTATACGAGAGAGAGGGAGAAAGTGCCAGCAGTCTCAGTAACTCCTGCTTCACCATGACATTCGGACGTGTAAGCTAACGGCACTATAAAATATTGTATAATTATACTATTACTATCAATACATGTTATCTACTTATCATATTTATTCCAGAATAATATTAGGTATAACATAAATAATGTAGAAGCATGATAAAGATGCCCAAATTAATATAAACTGACATTATATAGAGAGGTATTGAAGGATGGAGGGCGGAGAGGGATAAAAAAAAAAAGTGACCACAACCATTATAGAAAACGGTACCGCCTGAAGGGTAACTATAGAAGATCACTCGTACCCTATGCAAAGACTGAAAAAAGTGCGAATTTCTCGATTTTATTTTTTTTCAAGTAATCAGCTATGTAAGCGTTTCCTGGAATAACTTGGAAGTAAGTCATTGCCCTATTTCATGTTGTATTACCATTAATAATAAACAGATTGAAAGGAACTTCCTAACAAACATAAAACTGAATGTTTTAATTTTGGGTGGTGACACTTTTGAAGTGTCAGTAATGAGTGATTCCTCGATTAGCGATGAAATCGTTTACCGACGGGGTCTTAGGCCCTTATCTCCATCGTTAAGTGAGGAGAGAAAGTAATTCCGAATTTTACGAACTCCGATGACTACAAAAACCGGGGGTCCACTGTATGCAATAACTTTAAAACACTTGAAATTTTGGAGTTTCCAGACATAATAGAGAGATGTGCTCACAGAGGATGTAAACAAACCGGGTGGGGCATGCCATATAGTGAGTTTTGGTCATAATTTGAATTCACCGTATTAGCGGAACGCCATAAGGCAAAATTCCATAAAGCGGGGCCCTACTGTATATTCAACTGAATTGAATTTCACAGTTACAATTAAGAATGTATCAAATGTATCTACGTGATCATGTAAATTAATAGTTACTTTAACCCTTAAACTGTCCAAACATAGATTTATGTTTTCACTGCCAGCACTCTGAATATGTATTTTGATTTTTTTTTTAATTAAAGAGGGCAATTTTCTGTGTGTAATAAAACCAAAAAAAAATTTTAGAATCACTACTTACCGAGATATAAGACCGCGAAGTTGGCACTGGATGCTCACCTGACAGCAGCATGGAGTCTTGCTGCTTGCAGAAGTGTTGCTGATATACCACAAATGAGAATGAACTATAGTGGACCCCTGAGTAACGGTCTAGCGTTGTTTACACTTGAGTGAACAATACCCAGCACGCTCTTTCAAACATTCACAATACATTTGTTGTGTTTATTGGTGGTTTAGTGATTGTCACTGTGAAATAAGTCACCATGGGTCCAAAGAAGCTTCACAAGTCGATAAAGGCTATAGCACCAGCCAGTGATAAAGTGTAGCATTAATAGTGTAGCAATGGAAATAAGTCACTCTGACTTTTTTGTGTTATCCAAGGTTTTCTACACATATGCTGCTACGTATGATAATCAATGTATAACTGGATTTGTGTATACCTGAATAAACTTACTTAAGTAAGTTAAGCGATTAATCGATAGAAAATGACGACACAAAACTTAACTTCTACAATGTTTGAGGATTATAGGGACACTGAAAAGAGCGCCGCCCTCTGCCACCATCTCCTCCAAGTGTAAATATTTCTTATTTATATAAGTGTGAATATTTCTTATTTATAAATTAAAGTGTAAATATTTCTTATTTATAAATTAAAGTGTAAATATTTCTTATTTATAAATTAAAGTGTAAATATTTCTTATTTATAAATTATGCACATTGTTTGTGTGATAGTGTTGGTGGCTTTCTGCTTAAACCGACTACCACCATGGCTTATGGTCAGTGGCCCTTATACCCAACAACAACACCAACACACTCCACCAGTACTTAGATTCGTAATGACATGTTTTATTCATTCTAGAGTTTATTCATGTTTCAATTTATTTATATTGTTTATTATGTCATATTAAATGAATTGTGCTAGATAAATAAGCTGTAGAGTTGATATTATTGTCATATTGAAGGAATATTTTGTCCTGCCTCCAAACAAACTCTCTCATATGCCAACAAGAGTCTTCAATAAATGTAAAACTTATTTAACTGTTCATTTGTCCATTATAATTAGTGCTTTATATTTATTTCTCATTGTTTTCTGTATGTAAAACTATAGTACAGTGGACCCCGAGTAACGTAAAAACTTCACTCCAGAAGCCTGCTCAAGTGCCATTACCGAACAATTTACTCCCTTAAGGAATGTCATGAGTAGTCTTTCAGACCCCAAAAATACACTTCCACAAGCACTTACAATATTATACTTACATAATTGTACGATTTCCGGGGTGTTCGTTACTCGGGGGTCCACTGTATTTATTCTTTAAAAATATAAATTTTTGGTGAAAATTTTTGGGTGGAAACGGATTAATTGTATTTACATTATTTCTTATGGGAAATAAGGTTTCGAATAAGGAATTTTTCGTGTTGAGGTCTAGCTCCTGGAATGGATTAAGATCGTTAGTCGGGACCACTGTATCAAGCTTCCTTAGGGATGAATATTACAGAGACTGATTAACCCTTTGACTGTTTCAGTCGAATATATACGTCTTACGAGCCAGTGTTTGGACGTTATACAGTGGACCCCGGTTAACGGCCTTCCAACATAACAATTAGTAAGTGTATTTTTGTAAGTGCTTTTGTAAGTGTATGTTTGGGGATCCAAAAGGACTAATCTAATTTACATTATTCCTTACGTTAATAAATTCGTTCGGTAACGGCACTTGAACAGCATTTTGGAACGAATTATGGCCATTAACCGGGGGTTAACTGTATACTCAAAAATTCTAGCTGCTTCAAATCAAGCGGGAGAAAGTTGGTAAGCCCACATATGAGAAAATGGGTTTGTGTGGTCAGTGCACGCTGTATAAAAAAAAAAACTGCAGCACGCAGTGCATAATGAGGAAAAAAAAACTCCGACCGTGTTTTTGGATTAAAACGCCGACTGTGAGGTGTATTTTCGCATAGTATTTATGGTTGTATTCTCTTTTTTGTGGTCTCAATTGATAGAATGGAAAAGATATTACAGAAATAGAGATAATTTTGATGAAAATGACCTTGAAATTGAGTTCAAAGTAGTGGAAATGTTCGATTTTTGCCAATGTTCAAGAGTAAACAAATCACGCCATGCATCCAATAGACGTCAGCTGGTGAGTCTAATATTCTTACACAAGTGCACTGATATTATTTATACTATTTTTACAATAATGCAGTAGTCTGCATAACAGTAAATCTTCTATTTTTTGTGTGAATAAAAAATCAAAATAGAAAGCAAGAGTAATAGGGGACTAAAGACGTGACTAAAGAACAGAAAAAATCTTATTTTAGTGCCAGGAATGTCTGCATTGTTTATTCTGGACCCTATTTTGAAATTGACATCTTTTTTATTTTGTATGAAATTGGCCAAATTGCCAATTTCTAACCACTTTATTGAGTAGTTGAAATCAGGAAATTGGTGGTTTCTTGTACCCAATTGATAGAACAAATGGAGTTCTAAAGAAATAGCTATGAGTTTGGTCTACTGGAACAATGGAATTGGCCGAAAATAGGGCTCAAAGTTGGCGAAATCGCAGATGCATATATATCGCCGAGATCACTAACTTCGCAAGAGTGTAATTCCGTAGGTTTTCCATCAAATTTCATACTTTTGGTGTCATTACCATCGAGAAAAGATTCTCTATCATTTCATAAGAAAAAATAATTTTTTTTTTGAAAATTTTGCGACACCAAGAGACACCTCAGGATTTGGGGATGCGACAGTCAAAGGGTTAAACACATTGTCCAAACCAAAATCCTACGTGTAGTGTATGTTTTGCTCATCTACCTCATTTAAGTGCTTTCACTAGTTAGAAGCAACTACCTCATTGTATATCTTTTTTTATTTAATTGCTATTATTTGCTATACAGTGGACCATCGTTAATCGAACACTCCCAACTCGCCCTTTCATATAAGTTTATTATTGTAAGTGCTTTTATAGGTGTATTTTTGGGGGTCTGAAACGGACTAATCTAATTTACATCATTCCTTATGGGAATAAATTTGTTTCGTAACAGCACTTGAACAGCATTCTGGAATGAAGAATGTTCGATTTCCGGGGGTCCTCTGTATATTTGTTTTAAATTTTTTAAATACATATTTACTATGTCCATTTTCCAACCTCATTTTTATATATTATTAATCATTTTAAATGCTTAAAATTTGTTTAATACCTTTTTTACTATCAGTCCAATTTACTTTTGTACAATTAATCTCTATATTCTCTTAGAATAGTTCTTATTACTTTATATTGCATTTTATAAATTCCAAAATTACAACTAGTGCAATATTGAATCCAAATAATTGTTCCATAAAAATTTAATACTAGTCATAGTAATTATTCCAATCATCTCAATAGCCAGTTCAATAGTAAATCATCAACATTGAAAAAATATCCTATATCTCTGTGACTATTATTCAAAATTGTGTTAATTCAATAGCTAGTAAGATTAATTAATCAAGTATCATATTATTAAGTTTAGTATATTACATTGTTCTTAAGTCTAGTTATAGAATCACACTAAATCTTATGATTACAAGCATTGATCCTGATATCAACCTCTTATTAAATGACTTACATGAATCCAATAGCAACTGTAATTATTATACAGCAGATCAAGCAAAGACATTACTCAGAGCCAACAATAACATAACTATCTTCAATTACAATGTTAGATCTTTGAGCAAACATTATGATGACCTCACAGCATTACTCAAATCCCTACATACCAGTATGTCAATCATCACACTCACAGAGACCTGGCTAAAGCCTGGTACTACAGATGTCTATGCCATCCCAGGTTACACAGCCATACACAACTGTAGGACAGACCAGCGAGGGGGTAGAATAGCTATACATTACTCGGATCAACTTGAATGTATCAATAACTCTTGCACAAGGGATGAACATGGAGAATATATTATAGCTAAATTTAAATCAAAAGACCTGCAAAAGCCCCTCACAGTGATAAACATCTACAGAGTACCACAGTCAAACATTCACCACTTTAGTGAAAAATTAGAAAACCTGATAACTGATGCACACATGAACAAAGACCATTTGCTGCTCACAGGAGATTTCAACATAAATCTCCTAAATGACCAGGACCCACAAGTAACCGAATTCACAAACACTATGAGAAAACTGTTTGTTGCTACCAACAAAATCAAAACCTACAAGAATCTCTGAGACTAGTATCTCCTTATTAGACCACATCTGGACTAACACTATATCCCCTTTAAAATCAGGCATAATCACAGACAACACCACAGACCACTACCCTACCTTTCTCATAACCAACCTAGGTAAATTGCCCCAAGACATTACTAAAGTTACCTTCAGACTACTTAACGAGTCAGCTGTTAATAACTTTATAACAGCTATGATTAACATCGACTGGCATAATGAGATAGAAACATATTAAGATACTAATGAATGCCCCCGGTTTACGTAATTAATTTGTTCCAGAATGCTGTTCAAGTGCCGTTACCAAACGAATTTGTTCCTATAAGGAATAATGTAAATTAGATTAGTCCTTTTAGGCCCCCAAAAATACACTTACAAAAGCACTAACAAAAATACACTTACATAATTGTTCGAGTTTGGAGCAGTATGTAAACCGGGGGTTCACTGTACAAAGAATTTACTAAAAAAAAAACACTAGTACCTCTATGAAGAGCATTGCCCTAAAAAAAAAAAACAGATCACAGCTAAGAGACTTAACAGTCCCTGGCTAAAACCCAGCATCCTTAAATCCATTAACAAAAAGCACCTATATGAAAAACAGTACAGAAGGGGTCAAATAACCAGAGACCAATCCAAACGCTACTTGTCAATCCTTACCAGCCTGATAAGAAGGTAAAAAAAAATTGAATTATGAGAACAGATTACATAACATGAAAGGTGATATGAAAAAGACCTGGAAAACCCTATCTGAAATTCTAGGAAATAAAAAGATATCCAAAAACAAAACTATCAAATTAACAAAATCAGATGAACCTTTACTCCTACCAACTGACACAGCAAACAGACTTAATGTTTTCTTCTCCACCATAGGAAAGAATCTAGCGAGTAAGATCCCAAGCTCAAACACCCGTCCATCAGACTACCTCACCAACACCTACCCAAATACACTATTCTTAGCTCCAACCAACCCAATAAAAACAAGGCAGTAGACATAAACAGCTTACCACCTTTTATATACAAAAAAGCTTCTTAGGTACTGTCACCAATTATTGCAACACTCTTCAACAAATCCATTGAATCTTCCACCTTCCCATCAATCCTCAAAATTGCGAGGGTCACCTCGATCGACAAAGGAGGTGATCAAGCAGACTTGAATAATTATAGACCAATATGCGGGAGGGAAGAAGAGCGATTGGTGGAATGATGATGTAAAGAGAGTAGTAAGGGAGAAAAAGTTAGCATATGAGAGGTTTTTACAAAGTAGAAGTGATGCAAGGAGGGAAGAGTATATGGAGAGAAAAAGAGAGGTTAAGAGAGTGGTGAAGCAATGTAAAAAGAGAGCAAATGAGAGAGTGGGTGAGATGTTATCAACAAATTTTGTTGAAAATAAGAAAAAGTTTTGGAGTGAGATTAATAAGTTGAGGAAGCCTAGGGAACAAATGGAGTTGACAGTTAAAAATAGGAGAGGAGAGTTATTAAATGGAGAGTTAGAGGTATCGGGAAGATGGAGGGAATATTTTGATGAGTTGTTAAATGTTGATGAAGACAGGGAAGCTGTAATTTCGTGTATAGGGCAAGAAGGAATAACATCTTGTAGGAGTGTGGAAGAGCCAGTTGTGAGTGTGGGGGAAGTTTGTGAGGCAGTGGGTAGAATGAAAGGGGTAAGGCAGCTGGGATTGATGGGATAAAGATAGAAATGTTAAAAGCAGGTGGGGATATAGTTTTGGAGTGGTTGGTGCTATTATTTAATAAATGTATGGAAGAGGGTAAGGTACCTAGGGATTGGCAGAGAGCGTGTATTGTTCCTTTGTATAAAGGCAAAGGGGACAAAAGAGAGTGCAAAAATTATAGGGGAATAATGGATTCAAGTTAGATAAGTTTAGATTTAGAAAGGATATAGGAAAGTATTGGTTTGGAAATAGGTAGTTGATGAGTGGAACAGTCTGCCTAGTAGGGTTATTGAAGCAAGGACCTTGGGTAGTTTTAAATTTAGGTTGGATAAATTCATGAGTGAAAGGGGTTGGATTTGAGGGAATTGCACATGAGTAAATAAAATTATCAAAGCTTATTTCTTGGGTAGCATTGAAAATTAGGTTGAACAAATATTCTGTTAGTGGGATGGAATGTGAAGGACGTGCCTAGAATGGGCCAACAGGCCTGCTGCAGTGCTCCTCCTTTCTTATGTTCTTATGTTAAGTCTGTTGAGTGTACCTGGTAAAGTGTATGGTAAAGTTATTATTGAAAGAGTTAGAGTAAGACAGAAAGCAGGATAGCAGATGAACAAGGGGGCTTTAGGAAAGGTAGGGTGTGTAGACTAAGTGTTTACAGTGAAACATATAGGTGAACAGTATTTGGATAAGGGTAAAGAGGTTTTTGTGGCATTTATGGATCTGGAAAAGGCGTATGATAGGGTGGATAGGGGGGCAATGTGGCAGATGTTGCAGGTGTATGGAATAGGAGGTAGGTTACTGAAAGCAGTAAAGAGTTTTATGAGGATAGTGAGGCTCAAGTTAGTGTGTGTAGGAGGGAAGGGACTATTTCCAGTAAAGTGGGCCTTAGACAAGGATGTGTGATGTCACCGTGGTTGTTCAATATATTTATAGATGGGGTTGTAAGAGAAGTGAATGCGAGGTCTTGGCAAGAGGTGTGGGTAAAAGATAAAGAATTAAATACAAAGTGGGAGTTGTCACAGTTGCTTTTTGCTGATGACACTGTGCTTTTGGGAGATTCTGAAGAGAAGTTGCAGAGGTTGGTGGATGAATTTGGTAGGGTGTGTAGTAAAAGAAGAAAATTGAAAGTGAATATAGGAAAGAGTAAGGTGATGAGGATAACAAAAAGATTAGGTGATGAAAGACTGGATATCAGATTGGAGGGAGAGAGTATGGAGGTGAATGTATTCAGATATTTGGGAGTGGACATGTCAGCAGATGGGTCTATGAAGGATGAGGTGAATCATAGAAGGGAAAAGGGTGAGTGAGTGGAGCACTTCGGAGTCTGTGGAGACAAAGAACTTTGTCCATGGAAATAAAGAAGGGAATGTATGAGAGTATAGTTATACCAAAACTCTTATATGGGTGTGAAGCATGGGTGATGAATGTTGCAACGAGGAGAAGGCTGGAGGCAGTGGAGATGTCATGTCTGAGGTCAATGTGTGGTGTGAATATAATGCAGAGAATTCGGAGTTTGGAAATTAGGAGGAGGTGCGGGATTACCAAAACTATTATCCAGAGAGCTGAGGAGGGGTTGTTGAGGTGGTTCGGACATGTAGAGAGAATGGAACGAGACAGAATAACTTCGAGAGTGTATAAATTTGTAGTGGAGGGAAGGCGGGGTAGGGGTCGGCCTAGGAAAGGTTGGAGGGAGGGGGTAAAGGAAGTTTTGTGTGCGAGGGGCTTGGACTTCCAGCAAGCATGTGTGAGCGTATTTGATAGGAGTGAATGGAGACAAATGGTTTTTAATACTTGACGTGCTGTTGGAGTGTGAGCAAAGTAACATTTATGAAGGGATTCAGGGAAACCGGCAGGCCGGACTTGAGTCCTGGAGATGGGAAGTACAGTGTCTGCACTCTGAAGGAGGGGTGTTAATGTTGCAGTTTTATAACTGTAGTGTAAAGCACCCCTCTGGCAAGAGAGTGATGGAGTGAATGATGATGAAAGTTTTTCTTTTTCGGGCCACTCTGCCTTGGTGGGAATCGGCCGATGAGCTCCCTAAAATCTTTGAAAAATTAATTCATAGGCAGATCTATTCCTACCTCGTCTCACACAATGTACTCAACCCCTGTTAGTTTGGATTCAGGACTAACAAAAACACATATGATGTTATTATACACATGCTAAAGCTAATATACACCGCTCTTGAGAAGAAAGAAGTCCCATTGGGAATCTTCATTGATTTACGTAAAGCTTTTGATAGTCGACCATGATTTACTGCTCACAAAATTAGCACACTATAGTATAACAGGGCACTCACTCAACTACCTAAAGTCATACCTTAGTAACAGAAGCCAATATGTGTACACAAATGGAGCTAACTCTTCCACACAACAAATTACAGTCGGTGTCCCACAAGGAAGTGTCCTAAAACCACTCCTCTTCCTCATTTACATCAATGACCTACCGAATGCATCACAACTACTCAAACCCATATTATTTGCAGATGACACTACATATGTCTTCTCTCACCCAAACCCAGTCATACTAGCCAACATTGTTAATGCTGAATTACAGAAAATATCTACCTGGATGACGACTAATAAGCTTACTCTCAATACTGACAAAACCTATTTCATTCAGTTTGGAAACAGAGCTACAAATGTTCCACTTAACATAACGCTCAATGGATCACCCATCACAAGACTCACAGAGGGAAAATTCCTAGGAATCCACCTTGACAGTAGCCTCAAATTCCAAATACACATACAACAAATTTCCAAGAAAATCTCAAAGACAGTAGGCATTCTCTCAAAGATATGCTATGTGCCTCAACCAGCTCTCCTTGCACTATATCATTCACTCATCTACCCTTATCTCACTTATGGAATTTGTGCACGGGGATCAACAACATTAAATCACCTTAGAGCACTGCAAAAGGCTGCAGTCAGAATGATAACAAATTCCCACTCTAGACTGATACTCCACCAATATTCAAAAGTCTAAAACTACTCACCATAAAGAACATTCACACTTATTCTTGTGCCTACTACATACATAGAATTCTACACTCAAATATAAACGCTCCACGCAAAATTCTCCTCACCAACTTTAACAGGACCCATGACCATAACACAAGACACTGATCACTTTTTTATATACCCTGTGTAAAAATTCTATGCACATAAAGGGCCCCAAAATCTGGAATTCATTACCAGCAAATACTAAAATAACCTTGTCTGAACATCAATTTAAGACTTCTCAAAAACCACCTACTCACCCTCAACTAAATACTCATACTTTAAACTACTTTCAACAATGCTTAGTATTATTTTCCCATTATATAATTTCATTATTTCCTATTGATATAATTCATCCTACAAAACACTTTCAACTTGTCACAATGTAATATCCTCAAATTGTAATTTGAGTAAACTTATTATGTGCCTTAAACATAAACTAATGTTAAACTATAACAAACTAAATCAATTTCTCTTGTATTAAGTAGTCTATAAGCCATTAGATTTAGTCTGCCCATAATGCCATGGTATGATAGTGGCTCTCTCTGCATTTCAATTCATAACTATAATTACAAAATCTTGATATAAACTTGCATTGAAATAAAAATATTATTATTATTACAGTGGACCCCCGGAAATCGGCTGGTCGGATTATCGGCCGCCTCAATTATTGATCGCTTTTTTCGGCCCAAATTTTGCCCGATTATCGGCCCGTGTCCCAGACCTGTCCGCCTGCCCCACGCTTGTGCGCCTCACTGAACAGGTATCGTGAACCAGTCTAGCTTTGTTTATCACAATAAATTCATTGTGTTTAGTGCTTGTTTATTGATTGTGACTGTGAAATGAGCCACCATGGGCCCAAAGAAACTTCATAGTGGCAGCCCTTTGGTAAAGAAAGTGACAAACACGATAGAATTGAAGAAAGAAATTGCAGCAAAGTACCAAAGTGGAGGAGGAAGAGAGGGAAGAATGTGCCTTCTTCAGTGATTCTACGATATGTACGATTCTAAAGAAGCACAAGTTGATAAAGTCCATAACACCAGCCAGCGATAAAGTGTAGCATTAACAGTGTAGCAAGTAAGTTAAGCGATTAAGCGATAGAAAATGACGACACGAAACTCCTCCATTGTTGTTTGAGGTATACTATAAGGGCACTGAGACCTGAGTTGCCCTCTGCCACCATCTCCTCCAAGATAAGTGTAAATATTTCTTATTTATATAAGTGTGAATATTTCTTATTTATAAATTAAAGTGTAAATATTTCTTAATTATAAATTAAAGAGTAAATATTTCTTATTTATAAATTATGTACAGTTGTTTGTGTGAATAGTGGTGGTGGCTTTCTGCTGCAGCCGACCACCACAACGACTTATGGTCAGTGGCCCTTACACCCAACAACAACAACAACACCTCCACCAGTCCTTGCATTCGTAGTGACATGTTTTATTCATTCTAGAGTTTATATCATGTTTCTATGTTATTAATATTGTTTATTATATAATATTAGATGAATTGTGCTAGATAAATAAGCTGTAGGGTTGATATTATTGTCATATTGAAGGACTATCTTGTCCTGCCTCAAAAACAAACTCTCCTGCCTCTCTCATATGCCAACAAGAGTATTCAATAAAGGTAAAACTGATTTAACTGTTCATTTATCAATTAAAAGTAGTGCTTTATATTTATTTCTCATTGTTTTCTGTAAAGTAAAGTAAGTAAGTAAAGTAAATTTTATTTCTTTGCAGTTATACATATAAATTGGTACTTGCAATCATAAACTGAAGTGCAAGGAGAGCCACTGGCATGCCATGGCATTAGGGGCAGCTTAATCTAATGACTTATAGACTATGTACATAATATTAGAGAAATTGATTTAGTTTATTCTAGTTATATATTTTATTTAAAATTACAATACGATTATATTATGCTGTTAAAATGAGAATATGATGATATTAAATTGTAACAAGTGTTTAGAAGGATGGTAATATAAAATTGAGATTATCTTAAGGAAAATAACATTGAGCATTTTGAAAGTAGTTTACAGTATGTGTATTTAGTTTAGGGTGAGTAGGTGGTTTTTGAGAAGAGTCTTAAATTGGTTTTCAGACAAGGTTATCTTAATATTTACTGGTAATGAATTCAAGATTCTGGGGCCCTTTATGTGCATAGAATTTTTACATTGGTTGGTATGGACTCGGGGTATATCAAAAAGTGATCTGTGTCTTGTGTTGTGGTCGTGGGTCCTATTAAAGTTGTTGAGGAGAATTTTGAGCGAAGGGTTGATATTAGAGTGTAGAGTTTTATGTATGTAGTAGGCACATGAATATGTATGAATGTTTTCTACGGTGAGTAGTTTTAGACTTGAATATTGGTGGAGTATGCTCTCTAGAGTGGGAATTTGTTATCATCCTGACTGCCGCCTTTTGCTGGGTTATGAGTGGTCTAAGGTGATTTAATGTTGTTGAGCCCCATGCACAGATTCCATAGGTGAGATAAGGGTAGATAAGTGAATGATATAGTGCAAGGAGAGTTGATTGTGGCACATAATAGCGTATCTTTGAGAATATGCCTACTGTCTTTGAAATTTTCTTTTAAATTTGTTGTATATGTGTTTGGAATTTAAGGCTACTGTCAAGGTGGATTCCTAGGAATTTTCCCTCTGTGAGTCTTATGATGGGTGAACCATTGAGCATTATGTTAAGTGGAACATTTGAGGTTTTGTTTCCAAACTGTATGAAGTATGTCTTGTCAGTATTGAGAGTAAGCTTGTTTGTCGTCATCCATGTTGATATTTTCTGTAATTCGGCATTAACAGTGTTGGCAAGTATGACTGGATTTGGGTGAGAGAAGACATAAGTTGAGTCATCTGCAAATAATATGGGTTTGAGTAGTTGTGATGCATTCGGTAGGTCATTTATGTAAATGAGGAATAGGAGTGGCCCCAGGACACTTCCTTGAGGGACTCCGACTGTAATTTGTTGTATGGAAGAGTTCGCTCCATTTGTGTACACGTATTGGCTTCTGTTGCTAAGGTATGACTTTAGATAGTTGAGTGGGTGCCCCCTTATACCATAGTGTGCTAATTTTGTGAGCAGTAAATCATGGTCGACTGTATCAAAAGCTTTGCGTAGGTCTATGAAGATTCCCAGTGGGACTTCTTTCTTCTCAAGTGCGGTGTATATTAACTCTAACATGTGTATAATAGCATCGTTTGTGCTCTGTATGTAAAACTATAGTATTTATTCTTTAAAAAAATGAATTTTTGGTGAATATTTTTGGGTGGAAACGGATTAATTGTATTTACATTATTTCTTATAGGAGATAAGGGTTCAAAAATCGGCCAGTTTGATTTTAGGCCTAGTTCCTGGAACGGATTAGGGCCGATTTTCGGGGGTCCACTGTACAGTGGACCCCCAAGTATCGTAAAAGCTTCATTCCTGAATCCTGCTCAAGTGCCATTACTGAACGAATTTACTCCCTTAAGAAATAATGTCACTTAGGTTAGTCTATTTCAGACCCCCAAAAACACACTTCCACAAGCCTTACAATATTATACAGTGGAACCCCGGTTATCGAAAAAAAATCATTGCAGAAGCCTGCTCAAGTGCCATTACCAAACGAATTTACTTCCTTAAGAAAAAATGTCATTTAGGTTAGTCTATTTCAGACCCCCAAAAATACACTTCCACAAGCCCTTACAATATTATACTTACATAATTACACGATTTCCGGGGTGTTCGTTAACCGGGGTTCAACTGTACTTACAAAATTGTACGATTTCCGGGGTGTACACAACTCAGGGTTCCACTGTATACCTTTTTTTCTCGTTTTTTTTTTAAATTTGCAGTGCACCCTGGTTTTCGTGATGCTCCAAACTCGAACAATTATGTAAGTACTTTTGTAAGTGTATTTTTGGGGGTCTAAAAGGACTAATCTAATTTACATTATTCCTTATGGGAATAAATTCATTGGTAACAGCACTTGAACAGCATTCTGGAATGAAAAAATCACGAAAACGGGGGTCCACCCCGAGTTTCGTAAAAACTTCACTCCTGAAGTCTGCTCAAGTGCCATTACCGAACGAATTTACTCCCTTAAGGAAAAATGTCACATAGGTTAGTCTATTTCAGACCCCCAAAAATACTTTTCCATAAGCACTGACAATATTATACTTACATAAATGTACGATTTCCGGGGTTTACGAAACTCGGGGGTCCACTGTATATAATTTTTTTGTTCTGATAATTACAAATTGTAGTAGTTCTTGTGATTTCATAGCCAATGTTTGTTCTGACACTAATATTAGGTACTCAAATAGTACTAAAACAGTCACAAACATACTGACAGGTGAACATTTTCACCTGCCTTGGTCACCTACTAATATTGACTAGAAATATATACTACAGTGGACCACCGAGTATCGGCTGTAATCCGGTTCAGGAGCTAGGCCTCAACTCAAACTGGCTGAAAGTTGAACCACTATTTCCCATAAGAAATACAGTGGTCCTCGGTTTTCGCCGAAAATTCGTTCCAGAATGCTGCTCAAGTGCCATTACCGAACGAATTTACTTCCTTAAGAAATAATGTCACGTAGTTTAGTCTATTTCAGACCCCCAAAAATACACTTGCAACAGCACTTACGAAAATACACTTACATAAATGTTCGAGTTTGGAGATGCACGAAAACCGAGGGACCACTGTAATGTAAAATACAGTAACGTCATTTAACCAAAATTATTCCTGAAAAAGTCAATTATAGATAATTTCGTCTTAAATAATTAACAGAACTTATGGGAAAAATAGGGTTACGTGTTTGAGAGTCTCCAAAAAGCCAAACAAGTTTTTTTAGACCAACATATCTTGCAAAAATTGAAGGCGAATATGTAATTTTAGTTCATTGTCATGATCTATTACTGCTTAAGACTACAAATGCAATAGAAATAATAGTATTTCTTACCTTAAATTGTGGGTAATGATGTTTGTGGATGGTAGTGAAGAGTGGATATGGATGGTGTGGCCCTACTGAGCTGAGGTGGATATGTAATTGTAGTGCATTGTCATGATCTATTACTGCTTAAGACTACAAATGCAATAGAAATAATAGTATTTCTTACGTTAAATTGTGGGCAATGATGTTTGTGGATGGTAGTGAAGAGTGGATATGGATGGTGTGGCCCTACTGGGCTGAGGTGGATAGTAGAAGTTCTTGAACTGAAGTCGATGGTTGAACTGAGTGTCTAACTTTAAGTCAGTCAAGCCATTCAGTAAGTCAGTCAAGCCATTCAGTAAGTCAGTCAAGCCATTCAGTAAGTCAGTCAAGCCATTCAGTAAGTCAGTCAAGCCATTCAGTAAGTCAGTCGTCATTCAGTAAGTCAGTCAAGTCATTCAGTAAGTCAGTCAAGTCATTCAGTAAGTCAGTCAAGTCATTCAGTAGGTCAGTCAAGTCATTCAGTAAGTCAGTCAAGTCATTCAGTAAGTCAGTCAAGTCATTCAGTAAGTCAGTCAAGTCATTCAGTAAGTCAGTCAAGTCATTCAGTAAGTCAGTCAAGTCATTCAGTAAGTCAGTCAAGTCATTCAGTAAGTCAGTCAAGTCATTCAGTAAGTCAGTCAAGTCATTCAGTAAGTCAGTCAAGTCATTCAGTAAGTCAGTCAAGTCATTCAGTCAGTCAGTCAAGTCATTCAGTCAGTCAGTCAAGTCATTCAGTCAGTCAGTCAAGTCATTCAGTCAGTCAGTCAAGTCATTCAGTCAGTCAGTCAAGTCATTCAGCTCAGCAAGTCATTCAGTCAGTCAGTCAGCATTCAGTCAGTCAGTCAGTCAGTCAAGTTAGTCAGTCACTCAGTCAGTCATTCAGTCAGTCAAGTCAGTCAGTCAGTCAAGTCAGTCAGTGACACAAACTTATGTTTACATCTTTTTATGTGTACAAAGTAACACTTCATTACGGCCACGGGTTATGTCTTGTCTAATATCTTTGTTTTCTTCGTTAATTCAAGATCAAAACACAATTCACTCTTTATTTTATTCTTCACAAACACAGCTGGCTTGTAGCCAGGACTTCTTAACGCGTATGAAATACGTACGAATGCTGGGGTCCGTGGTGGGTGGGTAAGGCGGGTGGTGTCTGCTGAACCACAACAACAGTAGTAGTAACAACACTGCTTGTGAGAATGGTTACTTGTTTTTCCTTCCCACAAACTGTAAGTAAGTTTATTCAGGTATACACAGATACAGTTACGAAGATTATCATACATGGCAGCATATGTGTAGAGAACCTAGGATAACCCAAAAGTCAGAGTGACAGTATTTCCATTGACTGACTTGGGTTATCCTAGGTTCTCTACACATATGCTGCTATGTATGATAATGTATGTAACTGTACTCACCTAATTGTGGTTGCAGGGGTCGAGACTCAGCTCCTGGCCCCGTGTATCTGAATAAACTTAGTTTACAGGAAAGAAAAACAACAAATTCCCTTTTCCTCAAAGCATGAGGATTCTTAGGCAGTAAATAACCATGCGCTCAAAATTTTTCCCCTCCTGCCGAACCGTGTAATATCATCTTTACGTCGTGTAAGATGATAATGTGTCGCAAATCTTAAATCGTGCAATACCGGTAACGTGCAACATAATCTCGTGCTAAATGACGTTCTACTGTATACAATTAATCCGTTCCACACACCCAAAAATATTCACAAAAAATACAATTTATAGGGAATAACTATAGTTTTACATACACACAACACATAATAACAACACATATTAAATTTATAAATTTACATTTAAAATAACATTTACTTACCTTTATTGAAGAGACTTGCTGGCATCTGGAAGATAGGGAGGAGGAGTGAGGGAGGGCTTAGTGTTTGGAAGGGAATCCTCCAATAGGACTTCATGTATCAAAGCCCTATCTGGGTTTACTTCCCTTCTTGGTCTTTTACTGGCACTAGGACCAGCTTGAGAGTCACTGGACCCCTGTATCACAAAATAACTGTCCACAGTCCTCTGTTTCTGGCGCCTCTTTAACATGTCCCTGAAGTGGAATATGGCTCTGTCACTGAACTTGTTGCAGAGATGGCTTACTTCAGTTTGCTCAGGGTGGTATTTTTCAACAAATTCCTGCACCTTATTCCACATTGAACAAATTTCCTTAATCTCTGAATAAGGCACCTCCAGTCCATCTTCCTCCTCCTGTGAAGCAATTTCCTCTACTGTGGTCTGATGCTGTTCCAGATGAAGCTCTTGCAGCTCTTCAGTGGTTAGCTCTTCCCTGTGGTCCTCCACCAACTCTTCCACATTCTCGCCACTCACCTCCAACCCCAGGGACTTGCCTAAGGCCACAATACCTTCCACAACAGGCAGAGGGTCGTCAGGGTCAGCCTCAAACCCTTCAAAATTCCTCTGTTCGACACAACCTGGCCACAATTGTCTAAAAGCAGAGTTAAAAGTCCTGGAAGTCACTCCCTCCCAAGCCTTACCTATAAGGCTTATGCAATGGAGGATACTTAAGTGATTCCTCCAGAACTCTCTTAGGGTCAACTCAGTGTCTGAGGTCATTTCAAAGCACTTTTGAAACACTGCTTTTGTGTAGAGTTTTTTGAAGTTAGAAATGACCTGCTGGTCCATGGGCTGGATGAGAGGAGTGGCGTTAGGAGGCAAGAACTTCACTGTGATGAAACTGAACTCACCAGACAAAAATTCTGCCAAGTTGTGAGGATGAGCAGGAGCATTGTCCAGTACCAGGAGACACTTGAGTTCCAATTTCTTTTCCTGTAGGTATTTTTTCACACTGGGGCCAAACACTTGATGGACCCACTCTATGAAAATTTGCTTCGTGACCCATGCCTTAGTGATAGCCTTCCACAACACACAATTTATTTTTGACGACATTGTGTTTCTTGAACACTCTGGGATTTTCAGAGTGATACACCAGTAAAGGCTTTACTTTAAAATCCCCACTAGCATTACTATACAACATGAGAGTTAGCCTGTCTTTCATAGGCTTGTGTCCAGGCAGTGCCTTTTCCTCCTGAGTAATGTAGGCATTTTCTTCCAAAAGAGGCCTGTTTCATTACAATTAAACACTTGGGGTTTGAATTTTTCAGTGTCTACGAACCCCTTAAATTCACTCACAAACTTTCAGCAGCAAATTTGTCAAAACTGGCTGCCTCACCATGCCTTACAACACTGTGTATGCCACTATGTTTCCTAAATCTGTCAAACCAGCCTTTGCTGGCCTTAAAATCACTCACATCAGTACTGGTTCCAAGCATTTTCTTGACAAGATCTGCGTGCAAGTGCCTTGCCTTTTCACAAATTATCGCCATGGAAACACTATCACCTGCTATCTGTTTTTAGTTGATCCACACCACCAACAACTTCTCAACCTCATCCATTGTTTGTGATCTATTTTTCATTAACATATCAACACCTTTTGCAACATTAGCTTCCTTGATTTCTTTTCTCTTTGCCAGGATAGAGGTGATAGTAGATTTGTTTTTGTTGTACATCCTGGCACTCTCGTATTTTTCTATTATCTCTTTCTTCAGTTCGATGGTGTTCCTCACTTTCTTTACCACAGGGGTGCCACTAGGAAGCTTCTTTGGACCCATGGTGACTTATTTCACAGTGACAATCAATAAACCAGCAATAAACACAATAAATTTATTATGAAATGTTTGAATGAGTGTGCTGGGTAATGTTCACTCAATGGTAAACAAAGCTAGACTGGTTCACGACACCTGCGCGGGGAGGCACGCAAGCGCGGGCAGGCGGACATGTCTGGTACGCGGGCCGATACTCGGGGAAACGGCCAATAGTTGGGCCAAAATTGGGCCGAAAAAAGAGACCGAAACACAAGTTGGCTGATACTCAGGGTAGCCGATACTCGGGAGTCCACTGTACATAGTATTTATAGGTCCCAGCAATGTTTTAGACATGCTGGAGTATATATGAAACTCCTTGAAGCAGCACTGTGTAAGACAAGTGTCATTCCAATGCTGACAGTGCAGCAGTAAGTGACACTTGATGATAGTGCACTGCCTTGGCTTTGTTTGTTTTCACTGTTATATATAAACATGTCTATATATTTCTCTGTCTATCTGTTTCTCTGTCTATCTGTTTCTCTGTCTATCTGTTTCTCTGTCTATCTGTTTGTCTGTCTGTCTGTCTCTATAGCTCTGTCTGTGTGTCTGTCTTGCTGTCTCTCTGTCTGCTTGTCTCTCTTTCTGTCTCAGAGAGCCACTCATGAACTAACAGGTATTACACACGATGCAGAGTCACGTCTAATTCCTGAACAAGTGTAATGCGTATTACTTGCCAGTCATGCTTATTATCCCTTATATCTACAAGCCCAGTACAGCACTTTGTCTGGATTTTTTGGGTTATCCCAGAGACAGGCAGAGATAGATATAGACACAGACAGAGACAGCCAAAGTCAATCAGTCACCCAGCCAGCCAGCCACCCAGCCAGCCAACCACTCGGCCAGCCAGCCACCCGGCCAGCCAGCCACCTGGCCAGCCAGCCACTCGGCCTGCCAAACACGTATTACACATGTTCCAGAATCGTTTCTCTTTTCTTAGGGCATAGGTTTTAGGACATTCTGGCAGGATGACACTACCAGTGGTATCAGAAATGAAAGGATGTTGCACAAATGTTGCACATGGGTTATTATGGAGGTTTTTGATATTTCCTCGACCACTTTTGGCCACATCCATCTCAAAGCCACTAAACTCTGGGTCAACATCACTTTCCTCTTAAAAGGGGAGTGTTAATATGACATGGCATCAGTGAATCCCTGGTGTTTGCCACGCTATTTGCTCTAGTTGGAGCTCAATTGAACTCGTGCTCCCACTAGGTATTAAGTGGTCCCAGATTTTTTTAATACTGTTCACAATGCACATTGAGTGTTAAGACCCATTCTATACTGACCAGGCATCTCAGGACAATCATGCCAAATTTGAAGGCAGGAAAAATAAAATGTAGATCTACGTTTGGAGCGCTAGTGGTACAAACGTAGATCAACGTTTGGACAGTTTAAGGGTTAATATAAATAACTACCTATTAGTGTAAGTTGATCCTCTCTTAAATGTTAATGTTAATGGGGAGGGGTAACCGTCTCCCGCAGCGAGCGAAAAAATATTCGAAAAAATATGAAAATTGAGTTAATAGTATAGAAAAATAGCTTAACTCTCTGGCTACACAATGGTACCAGAATCAATGTTCTACGACGTTTCTACAAGGAATTACAGCCATTTATATCATGTATGGTGACATCGGCGCCACCAACATGACTTCTTGCATCCCGTAATATTTTACTTTTTTTTTCCGTTTTTTTATTGCTATTACTTGTATTATTCATTCTAATGTTATAATTGACTACATGGCACTATATGTGTGTGTGGGTGGAGCTTCCCCGGTAGTTCCAGCCAATCAGGAACGCTCGGCAACATTCCCGCTCTGGCTACTCCCGGGTGCCAGGAATAATTTTTCTTATTACGCTAATATCATCTAATATCATCTAAAAAGACTAAATAAACACTAAAAAACACATATAAACATGATATATACACTAGAACTAATAAAATAGGCCGTAACAAGGCGACTGTATTTCCACAATTTTCAATATAAAATTATTTCCCCTTCACCATGTCGTCTTCTATGACATTAGACGGACAATGAGTAAAAGAAAACGGTGTATTGGAGGGGATAACAACTCTAGAACACCACTAGACACTAAAACTACACCGATTTTCGCGAAAAAAAAAATATTTCCGAGCCCGGAGGCGTTTCACGCGCTATCTCGGAAGCAAGTTATTGACCTATTTGATGAAGCCCACCATTTAATTTTGAAGTAAATGCAATAATATTGACAGGAACCATAAAACAATGATAGTTTTAAATTTGCACGGAGAGAAATTTGCAATATTCCAAATAATTTTGGATTTGAGTGGGAGTAAAGGGCAAGATATTTTGCATATAACAAAAACTGAGGAACTTTATTTTTTTGTAGAATAACTAAAGATAATTACACGAATACCTTCCGTGATAAAATAGCATTAGCATTGTTTTATACGTACCAAGTCTCAAATCCACCTTTCGTTGTGCCATTTATGCTGGGGTTCCTTTTAAATGGAATTTTCAGTAAATATTTTTTTTCTCTTTTGTTTTTAGGGCAATCTTATTGAAACTCACAGACAATAAGGTCCATAAACACGTCTTTACGTGCAAAAAAAATGAACGAAATCGGACGAACAGAAAAAAAAAAAAAAAAATTGGTACCCCCTCCCCTTAATAACTCGGTTTACCTTATGATAAGATTTTCTTTGGATTTTTAAATCCAGAGGCTTAGCCACCCAGGATAACCCAAAAAAAGTCAGTGTGTCATCGAGGACTGTCTGTCTTATTTATATTGCAGTCCTCAGTCTTGTCCCCCAGGATGCCACCCACACCAATCCACTAACACCCAGGTACCTACTCGCTTGCTAGATGAACAGGTGTAAAGAAACATGCCTAAAGTTTCTACTCTTGCCAGGCGATGGGCCAACCTTATTCCTAATAAATCTTCCCATGGACTGGATGGCAAAGCTCTCGCTTCACACGCTGAGGGTCCGGGTTCGATTCCCAGCGGAGTAGAAACTTTCAATGTGTTTCCTTAAACCTGATGTCTTGTTCACCTAGTAAGTAGGTACCTGGGTGTTAGTGGACTGGTGTGGGTCGCATCCTTGGGGACAAGATTGAAGACACCAATGGAAGTAAGACAGATAGTCCTTCAATCATGAACTGCCTTTCTTGAGTTATCCTGGGAGGCTAACCCTCAGGGGTTAAAAATATCTATTTAACTGATTTTCACACAGTTGAGTTACTTAGTTGTTTTAACTTTGAAGGTTTAACCCTTTGACTGTCGCAAGCCCCAATCCTGAGTGCTCTCCTGTTGTCGCAAAATATTCGAAAAAAAAAAATTCTTATCAAAATGTTAAGATTATTTTTCTGATTGTTTTCATCCTAAATTGTTTTTTTTTTTTTTGCGATCAATACTTACTGAGATATGGAGGCGTAAAGTTGGCAGAAAATTAGCTGCGTATGGCAACAGCGGCACATGCCGCTCACCGGTACACTTATATTTACTCCCATTCGAAGGTTTCTTGTATTTTCCAATATTTTTTTTTCCAAGTAACTTACGTGGCCTGTGAGACCAAAGTAAGGTGCTGTGCACATATATACACTCATTGTATGCAACACAATAATTGCACAAACATTATTATCATTATATTGTTTACAGAACTTGTTTACACAAACCAACAATGCAAAAAATTGTTTATTACTATTGTTCTATAATATATATACAGTGGACCCCCGCCTAACGAGCACCCCGGATATCGTACAGCTATGTAAGTATAATATTGTAAGTGCTTGTGGAAGTATATTTTTGGGGGTCTGAAATAGACTAACCTACGTGACATTATTTCTTAAGGAAGTAAATTCGTTCGGTAATGGCACTTGAGCAGGCTTCTGGAATGAATTTTGCTCGTTAGGCGGGGTCCACTGTACACATATATAATGACTGGACACTTTCCATCAACTTCCCTTAGCACTTGAAGCTGTGTGTGTGGACATCTAAATTTGCTGAGTCAGGGTAAGGCAGCTGTCAAAATGACATATTATACCATTACTCACCACCCTCACTGCTGTCAACCTGTCAACACAAAAGGGGACCCATGTCTTCTTCCCCACAACCTCCTTCCTAGCTTCCTTTCTTCCTTCATTCCTTCCTTCCTTTCTTACTTATTTCCTTCCTTTCTTACTTATTTCCTTCCTTCCTTCCTCTCATCTCTTCCTTCCTGCCTTCCTTTCTTCCTTCATTCCTTCCTTCCTTCCTTTTTTTCTTCCTTCCTTTCTTCTTTTGTTCCTTCCTTCCTCTCATCTCTCCTTTCTTTCTTTCTTCCTTTCTTCTTTCCTTCCTTCCTTCCTTTCTGCCTTCCTTCCTTCTTCTTTCCTTCCTTCCTCTCATCTCTTCTTTCCTTCCTTTCATCTCTTCTTTCCTTCCTTTCATCTCTTCTTTAATTCCTTATTTCCTCTCATCTCTTCCTTCCTTACTTTCTTTCTTTCTTCCTTCCTTCTGGTATCCTGGGCATTGCTTTCGGTCACAAACTCCTCAAAACCATGAAATTCATCTTCAGAGACACTTCCATCTGTGTTAGAGCTATCACTGGGGAAGAGAAGAGTCCCAGATTCGCCAGGGAGTCAGGTATTTCTTACCGCTAGGCATGCTGAACATGGACTACTGAAATGGCTTTCCCACAATGCACCACTGGCTGCCCGATTTTTTTTATACTGCGCACACTGACCACACAGACCCATTCTCTCACTTGATTTGAGACCACTAGAATTTAGGCGTATAGATACGTCTGAAACAGTGGCTTGTAAGACGTATATATACGACCGAAACAGTCAAAGGGTTAAATAATAAGATATTACAAGGACCACAATGGAATTAAGTCATTTTGACTTTTTTGTGTTACTCTGGAGATTAATATACATGTTGCTATGAATGATAATTTGTTTAACTGTATGTATGTGTACTTGTACCTAAATAAACTTACTAACTTATTGGGTTATTCATGGTTAAATAATTAACCTTGTATATGTATGTTCTGCCAAAAATATTGTTAATTATGTAACATTAAAACTTACTAACTTAAACCTGCTGCTGCCCGAGCACCTAACACCTACTGCTGCATGAGTACCTAACACCTGCTGCTGCCTGAGCACCTAACACCTGTTGCTGCCTGGGCACCTAACACCTTCTGCTCCCTGAGCTCCTAACACATAACACACTCAACACCTGAGCACCTAACATCTCACACACTCAATACCTGAGCACCTAACATCTCACACACACAACACCTGAGCACAAAACATCTCACACACTCAACACCTGAGCACCTAGCAACTCACACACTCAACACATGAGCACCTAACACACTCAACACATGAGCACCTAACACCTCACACACTCAACATCTGAGCACCTAACATATCACACACTCAACAAATGAGCACCTAACACCTCACACAATCAACACCTGACCACTTAACACCTCACATACTCAAAACATGAGCACCTAATACCTCACACACTCAACACCAGAGCACCTAAAACCTCACACACTCAACACCTGAGCACTGAACACCTAACACCTCACACACTCAACACCTAAGCACCTAACACACTCAACACCTGTGCACCAAACACCTCACACACTCAACACCTGAGCACCTAATATCTCACACACTCAACACCTGAACACCAAACATCTCACACACTCAATACCTGAGCACCTAACACCTCACGCACTCAACACCTGAACACCAAACATCTCACACACTTAATACCTGAGCACCTAACACACTCAACACCTGAGCACCTCACACACTCAACAAAACAGACGGAGATATGATCATGTCTGGCGCCTCGTCACCTTAATACACTATATTTCATGGCTCAAACTCTCTCTATGTATCATCTAACACATGAATGTTATATTGAAATAAAGGTAGGTGTTACTCACCTGTGTTAGAGAGCACAAACACTCTTTATTGTTGGCTTTATCACACCCACCAAGGAACAACAAATGTTGTTGTTATTGTTGGGTTTATAAGGGTAACTGACGTCTTACCCAGTATCGACCCTGGCTTCCCGATGTTCGGGGAAGATTTGTTGCTCAAGATTTTGTTCGGAATAATAACAATAATAATAATAATAATATCTTTATTTACTACAAGTACATGTACAAGGTATACAGGCCTAGTTGACATCAATGACATACTACTATAAGATTTTTATTTTCTATAATGTGTCCCGTAGCTCGATCGCTACCGCAATCAGCTCACACACTGAGATCCGGGGTTCGAATCTCCTCCAGTACCTGGAGTTTACCTGGAGAGAGTTCCGGGGGTCAACGCCCCCGCAGCCCGGTCTGTGACCAGGCCTTATGGTGGATCAGGGCCTGATCAACAAGGCTATTACTGCTGGCTGCACGCAGTCCAACGTACGAACCACAGCCCAGCTGGTCAGGTACCGACTTCAGGTGCCTGTCCAGTGCCTGCTTGAAGACAGCCAAGGGTCTATTGGTAAAACCCCCTTATGTATGCTAAGAGGCAGTTGAACAGTCTTGGACCCCTGACACTTATTGTGTTGTCTCTCAACGTGCTAGCGGCACCCCTGCTTTTCATTGGGGGGATATTGCATCGTCTGCCGAGTCTTTTGCTTTCGTAGGGAGTGACTCTCGTGTGCAAGTTTGGTTCTAATCCCTCTAGGATTTTCCAAGTGTATATAATAATGTATCTCTACCGCCTGCATTCTAGGAAGTACAGGTTTAGGAACTTCAAGCGTTCCCAGTAATTGAGGTAGTTTATCGCAGTTATGCGTGCCGTGAAGGTTCTCTGTACATTTTCTAGGTCAGCAATTTCACCTGCCTTGAAAGGTGCAGTTAGTGCAGCAATATTCCAGCCTAGATAGAACAAGCGACCTGAAAAGTGTCAACGTGGGCTTGGCATCCCTGGTTTTGAAGGTTCTCATTATCCATCCTGTCATTTTTCTAGCAGATGTGATTGCTACAGTGTTATGGTCCTTGAAGGTGAGATCCTCTGACATGATCACTCCCAGGTCTTTGGTAACTAGTGAATTCATTACCATTGTACCTTGTTCAGCTATCAAAACTTTGGGGCCCAGTCTCTGGACCCTATAAATACCTCTGTAATCTGCAAATACCTTTGTAACTTGTCATCATTGTGACCATCTGAGTTCATTACCTTTGTAACTTGCTCAGCTATCAAACTTTGAGGTCCAGTCCCTGGACCCATTATGTACCTCTGTAATCTTTTGACTACCGCCCACACGATGGGTATGGGGTGCATAATAAAGATAGCAAACTCAAACAACATTAGTTTTTAGCTCTATTTTGTAGTTGGAATTTGTTTTATACTCCGATGCAATTTTTATTTCCTCACGTTTTCCATATCGGAGTAATTGAAATTTCTCATTATTGAACTTCATATTGTTTTCTGCAGCCCATTTAAAGATTTGGTTGATGTCTGCTTGGAGTCTTGCAGTGTCTTCATTGGTGGACACTGTCATGTAGATTCGGGTGTCATCTCCAAAGGAAGACACGGCACTGTGGCCTATATCCTTGTCTATGTCCGATATGAGGATGAGGAACAAGATGGGAGCGAGTACTGTGCCTTGTGGAACAGAGCTTTTCACCTTAGCCGCCTCAGGCTTTACTCTGTTGACTACTACTCTTTGTGTTCTACTTGTTAGGAAATTATAGATTCATCTGTTATTTTGTGTGCTATTTCACCATGGTCACACTTGTCAAAGGCTTTTGCAAAGTCTGTGTATATAACATCTTCATTCTGTTTTTCTTCTACAGCATCCAGGACCTTGTTGTAGTGGTCCAGTAGTTGGGACAGACAGGAGCGACCTGCTCTAAACCCATGCTGCCCTGGGTTGTGTAACTGATGGTGTAATGAAGCAAATCAGACCCTCAAGAATTATTTATGTAAAGTGTTATAGAAATTTGTCTTTGGACTGCCTCCTTGAAAGCTGCCCTCTGGCAAGCACTGTTGACACCGACACTCTGAGACGCTTTTCTCAGACTTACAAGTGGCTTATGGACAGAATTTCTAGCTGACTGCAGACGAAAGAATTCCCACCTACATGCACGACTAACAAGGGGTTTAACTTACTTGATGGTGTAGAATATGTCTCTCTGTCTTCCAAATTCCCTAAGCTTTAGTCCTCTATGGACTCTTCCCTTGAAAGACGCGTGCCAGGAAGACTTAATTCTGCAAGATTCAAGTGGTATTAGTGTCTTGCCCTAAACTCAGAAATCCCAAACTCAAAGGGGGTTATCCTCTAAGCAATATCTAAGCAGTATGGGACACTAGCTTCCAGACTTAAACTTAAGAGATGATGCTGGTACATACCAATATAATAGCGTCCGTCTGCTCTAGACCCACAGATAAACTCACTAACGTTTCACCCAGAAAACTGGCCAGATACTAAGAGAAAGGAAGTTATAGTCTTACTGTAATGGGTCTGGATGGAGAAAGATATCCACAGTACTTCGGGATGTCTCCTCCGAGTCCCCAGGACAGATGTTGGGAAACACGTGGGGAATGCTGCCCTGGTCGCAGCACTTGTTCACTCGTTGAAGTCTGGTCTGAGAAGGACGCAGGTCATGCGTCGTGAGTCCCACACTGCTTGACCTCAGCATGGGATTGCCATTTCTCTTTGGGCCCTAAAACTACCTATGTTAAGGTGCTAGAGCTACATTATTATATCTAAAGTTGCCTCAATAATCCTACTATTAGTTACTAACTGTACAAACTTACCTAGATCTTCCTAGGAGAGTAAATCTATCTATTACCATGTGCAATCTCTCTACCTCTGTTAACTACTGTATTTGTTTGGGTGGGTGTGTGAGTTCATAAACTCAGAGGACCTCTCCGTGGTATGTAAGGCTCCATACGGCTCACTTATCCTGTGGAACTTGAGCGACTCAAAAAAGTTTCCACATCCTCCCATCGGTGAAGGTAGACGATAAGTTTACATCGAGTTCACCTTCTGCAAGCCCTTACAGTGGGCCCTGGACATGAGTGCCATCCGGTCACTCTCATCGAGCAGACTCTGGTCTAACTCCGACTGTACAGTTTCCGCCGTGTGGACCTTTCGGGGTGCAAACTTGTTGGTTCCGGTGGTCTTAACACCCTTCCCTTTAACTTTAATGTCTCACATGTCTAGCCTTGTCTAAGCAGCTTCGTACTTTCTCACCCAGTGGCTCATATGCCCTGGTAGCCCTTCTTCCCACTAATACGAGGTTCCCTGGGTTTAATGACAATCTATCTCCCTCTTTAGGTACCCCATAAAAGCGTCTCCCCAAGGTGGCTAAGTGTTCGTCACTCCCTACTTGGTTTGGCTTACCTGGCGGTTCATCATGTACACTAATATTCATTATCACTACTCCCCCCGCTGTCGTGGTGTCAGCTTCCCCCCTCTCTGGCGTTGCAGGGAATTCATGTGGAATTCTGCCACCGATGATATATCCTACTGGGGATCTGTATAAACCAATTCCTTCCTTAATAGTCCATCGTGTAGACAGGAAGTCATCTAGATAGTTGGCTCCCACCAGGATACCTACATTTCTGACTGTGTCAGTGGTAATGCCCTGGTCGGCCAGCTTCACACCAAGGTCTTTCAATCGCTTGGTTGCTGCAGCAAAACCTCTGGTCGTAATTGCCACAGGTAACGTCTTTACTACCAAAGCTGTAATATTTCTGCGATGTCCACCCAATTTAACAGTGACATTCACAACATAAGATAAGATAAGATTTCTTCGGATTTTTAACCCCGGAAGATTAGCCACCCAGGATAACCCAAGAAAGTCAGTGCGTCATCAAGGACTGTCTGTCTTATTTCCATTGGGGTCCTTAATCTTGTCCCCCAGGATGCGACCCACACCAGTCGACTAACAACCCAGGTACCTATATGCTGCTATGTGAACATGACAATAGGTGTAAGGAAACACGTCGAAATGTTTCCACCCGCTGGGAATCAAACCCGGGCCCTCCGTGTGTGAAGCAAGAGCTCTAGCCACCAGACCACCGGGCCACACATCATAAGACTTGGGCGGGCCTTGACTTATAGCACCTCCCAATGTCGCACTAACTTTGTCGGTGGCTTTCAACTTTAACTTAGCCACTAACTTCTCTGTTATCATGACACTTGTGCTCCTGAGTAAAAAAATAATTGGGTTGTTTCAGACCTGTTCCCGTTCACAACCCCTGAAATGACTGTAGGTAGGGCAGCAACTCTGTGATTCTCACTCAGATTAGAGACTTTGCCCACACTAATCACGCTGGCTACCACTTCAAGCTCGGACTCTCTTTCTATTTCTACCAGAGAAACGTCCCCAATAGCCTGGGGTTCCCTTAAATTATTGGGACATAGTGCAGTATGGTGCTTACCTTTCCGGCAGTTATAGCACTCCGAAAGATGTGACTGGCAATCTTCTGCCTCATGTCCCCCACAACACCTTAAGCATAGCTGCAACTCCTTTAGTCTCTGCTTCCTACTGCTCAGTGTTGTATACCGAGAGCAACTCGTGCTAGTGTGTTCGCCTTCGCAGAACACGCATACTCTGGTACGAGTGTCTCTGAGGGTCTGCTTAGAGGTCCTTGTCTTAGACACTTCTTTGCCATAGTACACCCCAATGTTAGCTTTATGAGCTTTAAATTGATCTCCCGAGTTTTCTGAGTAACTAACTGTTTGTTTATGTGATGAAGGTGGTGATTCTTTTGTCTCACCTATGCTCAAATGAGAAACGAGATCTCCCAACCCCTCAATAATTTGTTGTATTGTGAACCGGTTAGTCCTATACTTCAAATGTAGCTCATGTACTGTAGTGCTAGCCACTTTCCTCTGAATCGTCTGACTGATCATCCATTCTGATCTATCCCAATCATGTAAATCTCTGAGACTATTTGTCAAGCTCATAACTTCGATTCAGAACTCCTCTAAGCTCTGACGGTCATGACGGCAAGCCTCAAGATCGGCCAATCGATAAAATATAGCCACCATTATCTCCTCTGTGTTGCCAAATGCATCCTTTAGTTGATCCTTGGCATGTTGATAATTAATATCAGTGGTTTGGTAATGCCAGACCAAGTCCAGGGCTTTAAACTTGAGCTGTGAACGTAAATACTGTTGTTTGGTGGCATCTGACAAATCATCCCTGTCATTTATCTGGGATTTAAACTGATCCCTGAATGCAATATACTCTGTCAAGGTTCCATTGAACATTGATAAATTCAATGTAGGCAATCTGGGTAACACTCTAGAAGGACTGTGGCGGTCTGTACACACTGTAATATTATTTGTTGCCCCTGCTATATTAGCCTTCAATGTTTTCATTAACTTTTTGCTGAGTCCCCTCTCTGCAAGACATTCGGTCCTCTGATCTTTGCATTCCTCCTGAGCTGCCTCGACAACATCCTCAGGCTCCCCTGTCACATAGGCTTCTGTCTCATAACGGAGATAGGCTGCCTCCAAGGCCTTTAGCCTTTCCTCTAAAAGCTCCAAGCACCTTCCTAGATCCTCGTAATCTGCATCTTGGTTTGCTCTGACAGCTCGGCACTCCCTAAACGCCTTGCTTAAGCATCCCTTGTGGGCGTTCATAGACCGCTTTAACCGACTTGAAGATAGGGCAGTTCTTTCCTGAATCTCGTCCATCATTGTTGTGGTTTGGTTAAGAGTGCGTCACTAATTTGATACTTTAATTAGCCCACCCCACAGCACAATACGGTATCAGGTGAGAACAAGTGAGTCTCAAAGCTCCACAACAAGCTTAACAACTTTCTTTACTTATATTGACTTGACTCAGAATTAAAATGTACACTGTTAACCCTCAACCCAACTGTACTGTATGTTGTTGTTATGAAAGCTTAACCTAGCAATTTCCTGTACACATCAGTAAATAGTTACAGGACAAACTAGCCTCTGGTGCAAATCACAAATTAAAATGAGTCAAATACAATAAAATTCACACAGTAAAATATGTAGTTTTTGCAAATTAAATTCACTTGGTTAACACAAAATAAATTCAGTAATTCAACTTATAAACAGTAAATAAATAATGTTGTGTTCAGCTTGTTTTTAATTGTGTAGTTAGTTGGATAAGGTAAATCCTAGTATGTGAGCTTATATGTACGTGTAGTAGTTAGACTGTTGGGTTTAGTCCTGACTCTTTCTCTTCTACTTCGGTTCTTCCTCTCACGGCTATTCTTCTTCTGTCCCCACTTCCCTCGCCCTAGTGGGTCCTTACCTGAGAGTCTGAACTAACTAAGGTAAATGTTAACTAGGTTAAATCTGACCTAGCTGTTATAACTGTTATAAATATTGCAGAGGCCTAACCTAACTGGCTGCTTTGCACATTCACTGTAAGTAATTAAATATACAAGTTTCCTACCCTGGCTTACTTGTAATCACTGTAAATAATTAAACTCACAAGCTTAACTAGCCTACCTGGTCTGCCTGTAGATTATTGTAAATAGATTAAATTTACAAGCTTAACTAGCCTACTCTGGCCTGCCTGTAAATTACTGTAAATAGAATAAATTTACAAGCTTAACTAGCCTACTCTGGCCTGCCTGTAAATTACTGTAAATAATAAACTTCTGAGTAGTTAGCTTAACCTAGCCTGTGTAAGTCTTTGGGCCTAGGTGTGTTAACTTAACCTAACTTCGATAATGCCTGGTATATCAACTGTGGCCTAGCTAATTAAGACTAATCTGTCTGCTAAACTAGCTATTCCACATCTCGGTTAAAAGGACCATATAGAAATTTGTCTTTGGACTGCCTCCTTGAAAGCTCCTTTCTGGCAAGCACTGTTGACACCGACACTCTGAGACGCTTCTCTCAGACTTACAAGTGGCTTATGGACAGAATTTCTAGCTGACTGTAGACGAAAGAATTCCCACCTACATGCACGACTAACAAGGGGTTTAACTTACTTGATGGTGTAGAATATGTCTCTCTGTTTTCCAAATTCCCTAAGCTTTAGTCCTCTATGGACTCTTCCCTTGAACGACGCTTGCCGGGAAGACTTAATTCTGACTGTTCATGATGATGAACAGTCAGTTCATCATCATGACCTTAACCTGCTGGTTAAGGTCACCAGCAGGCATCTTAGGCAATGAATTGTCCTCTTTAACATGACATTTGACAGCCGATACAGGGACTTTAAAATTCCTATGAAACATCATTTATGCTGGTGTCTTATTAGTGGAGGAATGAATAGTTTTCCTATGGTTATATAAGAACCTACATAATCTGGTACTGAGAGATTCTTTTGTAAACTTGTGTAAACCTTCCTTCAATGTTCTTACCGCCCTCTCTGCCAGACCATTTGATGATGGATGGTATGGGGCTGGAGTAACATGTTCAATACTATTCTTACTAAAGAAGGCTTCCTGCTCTTGTGATACCAAGTATGCAGCATTATCTGACACAACTATGTCTGGTAACCCAAAATTACAAAAGGATTTCCTCAGTAGCTCAGAAGTAACTGTGGATGTCATGGAACTAGTAACTTGCACATCTAAGAATTTTGAAAAGGAATCCACAATTACCAAAATATATTTGCCCTCAAATGGACCTGTATAGTCTATATGCACTCTAGACCATGGTTTCCCAGTGTTGGGCCAAGATAGGACAGAAGATGAAATTGGCTTAAAATTCTGAAAACAAATGGGACAACTCTTTGTCACTTCTGCAATATCTTGGTCCATCTTTGGCCACCAGACCCACTGCCTAGCTTCTGCTTTCATAGCATTGATACCATTATGACCTATATGCAGATGCTCCAATACCTTACATCTCAACTTTACAGGCACTACCACTCTATTCCTATACAATAATACATCATCATGAACAGTCAGATCTGATTTGACTGAATTATAGTCAGATAAAAATACACTGTTTTTACACCATCCATATTTAACATTATTTACTACTTGGGATAATACAGCATCTATCCCAGTTTCCTCTTTGATTTTGTCAAATGAAAATTTTTGGAAATCGAGGGGCTCTACTAATCTCACATATTCCGAAGGTGTACCTGACTCTAAGCTGTGATCTTCAATAGGTAATCTACTAAATGCATCTGCAATAACATTTTCCTTGCCAGCCTTGAATGACAATTCATAATCATACTGAGCTAATAACAGAGCCCAACGGTGAATTCTGGCATTTGCATTTACTGGAATATGTTTCCCTTTACCAAACAACCCTAGCAATGGTTTATGATCTGTGCGAGCAACAAACTTTCTCCCTAGCAAAAAATATCTGAATTTCTTAACAGCATACACCAAAGCTAGACCTTCTTTATCAAGTTGAGAATAATTCTGTTCTGCTGGAGAAAGTTTTTTACTAGCAAAATACACAGGTTTTTCCTGGCCATTTACTACCTAGATTAACACACATCCAACACCCACAGAAGAAGCATCAACCTCAATTATTAATGGATGCTTTCCTGTAAAATTAGTCAACAAAGCTGAACACACTAATTGTTTTATAATCCTTTGAACAGCTTCCTCTTCCACTGAAGACCGCTCAAATGTATCCAACTTTTTTAACAACTCATACAGTGGTGCCAAAATTAATGAAAAGTTCTTAATGAATTTACAATAATATGTCAGCATCCCCACAAAGGACTGAACTTCTCCTACGGATGTAGGTGAAGGTAAATTCACAAGAACCT
>WNWK01016139.1:0-14821 GCA_009830355.1 Cherax destructor
GCCACACTCGTCTTACTCACGGGTATCTCATGGAAAAGCTCCCTGCCCCTCTCTATGAGCATTGTTAGGTTCCAGTGTCTGTTCGACATATTCTGTTGGAATGCCCCCTCTATCAACAAGCATGCAGAATTTACCTCCAACGGCGTCTTCGCTCTGCGGCCCTTTCTTTACCTTCCCTTCTTGCAGATGGACCCTCCTTTAATCCTGACTCTCTCGTTGACTTTTTGACAGAAACTGACTTACTACACAAACTCTGAAGATTATACCTCTAGCACCTCCCTCAGTCCCTTCTACCTCGATCTCTTGCTACCCTCTATCCCTGCACTATCCACTGTCCTGCTGCACTCCATACCCTATTAATCATCCATCTCCCTCTTACAACCCATTCTCCCTGCATCCTGCAATAACCTGCAGCGCTGTATGACCCCTGTGGTTTAGCGCTTGTATTTGATTATAATAATAATAATCAACCTTTCCCTCTGTTACATGATAAGATTGACTGCATTTTATATTCTGTTCTTTTTTAACACACCGGCCGTTTCCCACCGAGGCAGGGCGACCCAGAAAAGAAGAGAGACTTTCATTATCACTCACTCCATCTCCATCGGTATCTTGCCAGAGGCATGCCGATACTACAATGAAAAAATTGCACCGTATTTCCACCCCTCTTTCTTATTTAGTTTATTTCATCCATGTCAAAGCAGTTGAAATTCACCACCATAAAACATCATATTATTGTCTATTATCCAATGGAAGATTTTGTTAATATTAGAGTGTGTGGTTCATGTGTTTTACTGAGGTAATTTTAATATTTATTTTAGTATCCAGAGAGGTGATATTTTTCTATGGTTTGTAATTTTGTTTATCAAGAGAATGTGCCTTGTGGAACTGAGTTTTTTTTTTTTTTTACTAAGTTGAATATGGTGTTGCTTACTTGAATTAACCCCTCACTTTAACTGACCTCAATTTAACAAGCTTTGGAAATATGGGACAGAATCCACTTGGTTAATTCATCAACAACTAAGTCCGTTGTTTACAGAATTGCCCATTATTGTCATCACAGCAAAACAATCTCATCTCAGTCACCCACAATCATCCCTGTTATTCTGTTAAATCTCGGTTCAACTTTTGATGATCTGTGTTAAAAAAAATTATTACCTCATGATCTACATCTGTACTTAACATGTCGTACGCTGTTACCTCTTTTTGCAAGCAGTCACTCCATGGTCATACAGTGGACCCCCGGAAATCGGCCATAATTCGTTTCAGAATGTTGTTTGAGTGACATTACCGAACGAATTTATTCCCATAAGGACAGATGTAAATTAGATTAGTTGTTTCAGACCCCCAAAAATACACTTAAAAAAGCACTTACAAAAATACACTTACATAATTGTTCGAGTTGGGAGGTGGCCGATTTCCGGGGGTCCACTGTAGTTGTTAACCCTTTGGGGGTCAACAGGCCTTCTCGGAAACCTGTTCCTGGGGTCGAAAATGTTTGGGGGGAAAAAAATCATTTTTTCTTATGGAATGATAGAGAATCTTTTTCCAATCAGAATGCCACCACAATTATGAAATTTGATCGAAAAATAACAGAATTATGCTTTCGCGAAGTTAGCGGTATCGATGACATTTATGCATTGGCGATTTCGCCCACTTGGAGCCCTATTTTCGGCAAATTCCAAAGTTTCAGTCTACTAAAATTATAGCTATTTTGCTAGAACTCCATTTCTTCTATCGATTGAGTACAAGAAACTGCCTATTTACCAATTTCAACTACCCAAAATAGTGGTCAGAAAATGGCAATTTGGCCAATTTCACACAAATTTCAAACAATGCCAATTTCAAAATAGGGTCCAGAATAAACAAGGCAGACATTTCTGGCACTAAAATAACATCATCTCTGTTCATTAGTCACATCTCCAGGCCCCTCTTACATTACTTTTGCTTTTCATTTTGAATTTTATTCTCACAAAAATAGAAGATTTACTGTTATGTATACAACTGCATCATTGTAAAAATGGTATAAATAATATCAGAGCACTTGTGCATGAATATTAGACTCGCCAGTTGATGTATATTGGATGCATGGTGTGATTTGTTTACTCTTGAACATCGTCAAAAATCGAACATTTTCGCTATTTTGAGCTCAATTTCAAGGTACTTGTCATTGTCAAACCAATCAAAATCATCTCTATTTCTGTAATATATCTTCCATTCTATCAAATGAGACCAAGAAAACGAGAATTCATCAATAAATACCATACGAAAATAGACTGCAAAGTCTCTGTTTTAAACAAAAAAAACGGTCGGAGTTTTTATTCTCTCATTATGCAGTGTGTGGTGCAGGATTTTTTTTTATACTGCGCGCACTGACCACATAGACCCATTCTTTCATATGTAGAGCTACCAGCTGTTTCCCACTTAATTTGAGGCCACTAGAATTTACGCTTACTAGTACGGCACCAACCTCTGCTCGTAAAATGTACTAGTACGGCACCGACCCCGAAAGGGTTAAATGCTCTTGGAAAATGTGTAATCCACATTTGTCATTTGATTTGCTTCCACTATCTCAGTGATGTTGTCACAGTAGTTAGGAGGCTGCCAAGATCTATACTGCTCTCATGCCATCTTGACTTACATTGCACAGATGGTGTTTTTATATAAAATTTCCCTGCTCTCATGCTATCTTGACTTTGTGTAGATGGTGTTTTTCCATAAAATCAGTTGACAGTTTGGCTCCCTCTTTTAGATTTCTGTTATGTGTGATGTTAGTGCTACTGATGTGTACTGTTCGTCATCACTGCTGCTGTTGAGAAGGAGCTGCGCTCGTCAGCAACTTTTAGGGCATACGAGATCTTGCCTGAATCTAAACCTCTTAAAGACACCTAGTGCTTTGTTAGTGGTATGTTGCATCCAAATCACATTAATCAACCACTGGAAAGAATAACTTTTTAGCATCTATTTTTGACACCTCATCTTTATGTGAAGCTATGATTACTTGTTTTGCCAGTTGATGGGGTTAGGGATTCTTCATTGTCAGTTCTTTTGTAATCTTTTATGATCTTGAATGTTGTTATCATCTCTCCTCTTTTTCTTCTATCAACTGAGGATGGCATATACAATGCTTTCAATTTTGTTCGTGTTTTGTAGCTCAGAAAGCCATTTTGTAGCTTGTCTTGTTCTCATGTTTTGTAGGTACAAAACATTCCAATGCTTTGGATTAGAATTTTTATCTATCATACTTTGTGAACAGTGTTTTGCATTATTTCTCTTCATATGTTTTGCATACAAATCAAAATAAGCTAATTCTATAAAGTTTCTCACTATTTTGTTTGTAATTTTCAGGTGAAAAATGTTTGGTCATTGGTAACTCCTGTGCCTCTTTCTTCAATTTTTGTTAAGTGATTTTTTATATACGTAGTTTTCATTCTGTGTGACCTCTGTTCACTTTCACCCATTTCCATTATATGGCTTTTTTTCACACTGGCTGTCTCCCGTTGAGGCAGGTTAACCTGAAAAAGAAACCTTCACCATCATTCACACTTTAACTGCCTTGCTAGAGGCACACAAATACAACAGTTCAGATAGCCCTGCAAACAGCAGAGATCCCCATATGTGGATAAACAGCATTTATCCACAAATTCTATTATCCACGTCATACTTCATTTGCTCAGTCTGTCCTAGTTTTAGTATAGGAATCGTAATTTTTATTGCTCGTCTTGCATTGGAAGCTTGCATATATGCGAACATGGTCCGTTTTTATTTTTACCTCATTGAGCGTCTTTCACCACCAAAATGTGCTGACCCAAAAATTAGAGCAAATGCATACTGATCATTTTGGCTCCCCACTGTAACATTACCTCACAAGGGTAGTTTACTTTGTCATGGTTCAGGTGTTCCTTTAAAGTGGGGAAATCCCTCATCTTTTGTCTTGTATGTTTGAAGACTTCCAGATTAGTCTTTCATATCATCTTATTTGTTGAATTTTTGAATGATTTCTGGGACCCTTTGTCACCACTCATACCTGTGAGGTATTGACTAGTGTGGATGGTGACACAGAATTGTGATAAGCCTCACAATCACTTCAATGATTGTTACTTCATATGTTCCTCAACATCAACATTAAATTCTCACTAGGACAATTATATTTCAGTGTTTGTCCTCATCATGTACAGTATACCCAGGTATAATGCATGACTATTCCTGGAGGTATACCTCTCTAGGGTTAAGAGATTTGATATACCGTACAGTAGAACACCTAAAGTTTAGTTCAATTAGGGCCAGAGGTATTTTGAACTTTGGGCCTGGTCATGGATTGGACCATATGAACGTTGACCTCGAAACACATTGTAAAGTAAATAGACAGCATGTAAATTATTCTCTAGGAGTCTGGGTAAATGTAAGATATCGATATTAAACGCTGAAAGTCCTGAAAAAAGTGACGGCATTCTACATTGGTATTAAATTGTCATTATAAAACTTTATTACACACTTTATTATGTGCTTTACCATGCACTAGTATATTAACAACTATTTTGTCTGTGAGGGAAAGTATCAGTATCAGACATACAGAATGCAGATATCAACACAGTACACTGAATATACACTAGAGGCAATATATAAGTGGTTATGGTTGGATGTGCTGTTGGAGTGTAAACATGGTAACATTTATGGTGGGTGAATATCAAAATGGTATACAATACCGACAAGTTAGGTATACAGTGGACCCCCGGAAATCGGCTGGTCTGATTATCGGCCGGCTCGATTATCGATCACTTTTTTTGGCCCATTTTTTGCCCGATTATCGGCCTGCGTCCCAGACCTGTCCACCTGCCCCGCGCTTGCTCGCCTCGCCATGCAGGTATCGTGAGCCAGTCTCGCTTTGTTTACACTTGAGTGAACAATACCCAGCGTGCTCATTCAAGCATTTCACAATAATTTTATTGTCGTTTGTGCATGCTTAGTGAAATATAAGTCACCATGGGTCCAAAGAAGCTTCCTAGTGGCACCCCTGTGGCTAAGAAAGTGAGGAACACCATCAAAGTGAAGGAGATACAGTGGACCCCTGGTTTTTGGAATTTATTCGTTCCAGAATGCTGTTCAAGTGCCATTACCAAACAAATTTATTCCCATAAGGAATAATGTAAATTAGACTAGTCCTTTTAGACCCCCAAAAATACACTTACAAAAGCACTTACATAAATACACGTACATAATTGTTCGAGTTTGGAGCATAACGAACACCGGGGGTCCACTGTAGTTGAAAAATGTGAGAGTGGCGTACATGTGGGTGAGCTTGCCAGGATGTACGGAAAAAACAAATCTACTATCACCTCTATCCTGGCAAAGAGAATAGAACTCAAGGAAGCTGATGTTGCAAAAGGTGTTAACATGTTTGCCAAAAACAGATCAAAAGCAGTGAATGAGGTTGAGAAGTTGTTGGCGGTGTGGATCAACGAAAAACAGATAGCGGGTAATAGTTTCTATGGCAATAATTTGTGAAAAGGTAAGGCAGTTGCATGCAGATCTTGTCAAAACAATGCCTGGAACTAGTGCTGATGCGAGTGATTTTAAAGCCAGCAAAGGCTGGTTTGACAGATTTAGGAAACGTAGTGGCATACGTACAGTGTTTTAAGGCATGGTGAGGCAGCCAGTTCAGACAAACGTCTGCTGAACAATTTGTGAGTGAATTTAAGGGGTTCGTAGACACTGAAAAATTCAAACCCCAACAAGTGTTTAACCCATTGACTGTCCAAACGTATATATACGTTTTTACGGCTAGCGCTCCGACCTTGATTTTCCCCATAAGAAAGCATGTAAAAAACACGTATATATACGTTCGGAGCACTAGCGGTATAAACATATATATACGTTTGGACAGTTAATGGGTTAATTGCGATGAACCAGGCCTCTTTTGGAAGAAAATGCCAAAGAGGACCTACATTACTCAGGAGGAAAAGGCACTGCCAGGACACAAGCCTATGAAAGACAGGCTAACTCTCATGATGTGTAGTAATGCAACTGGGGATTTTAAAGTGAAGCCTTTACTGGTGTATCACTCTGAAAATCCCAGAGTGTTCAAGAAACAATGTGAACAAGAATAATTTGTGTGTGTTTTGGAAGGCTAACACCAAGGCATGGGTCACGAAGGCAATTTTCGTGGAATGGCTCACTGGAGTTTTTGGCCCCATTGTAAAGCAATACCTCCTGGAAAAGAAATTTCCACTCAAGTGCCTCCTGGTACTGGACAGTGCTCCTGCTCATCCTCACAACTTGGAAGACTATTTGTCTGAGAACTTCAGTTTTATAAAAGTGAAGTTCTTGCCTCCTAACACCACTCCTGTCATCCAGCCCATGGACCAGCAGGTCATTTTCTAACTTCAAGAAACTGTACACCAAAGCAGTGTTTCAGAAGTGCTTTGAAGTGACCTCGGACACTGAGTTGACCCTAAGAGAGTTCTGGAAAGATCACTTCAGTATCCTCCATTGCATAGGCCTTATAGGTAAGGCTTGGGAGGGAGTGACTTCCAGGACTTTGAACTCTGCTTGGAGACCACTGTGGCCGGAATGTGTTGAAAAGAGGGATTTTGAAGGATTTGAGGCTGACCTTGACGACCCTGTGCCTGTTGTGGAAGATATTGTGGCATTGGGGAACAACCTGGGGTTGGAGGTGAGTGGTGAGGATGTGGAAGAGTTGGTGGAGGAGCACAGGGTAGACCTAACCACTGAAGAGCTGCACCAGCTTCCCTGTCAACACCACATATGACACCAGAGGAAATTGATGCACAGGAGGAAGATGGACAGGGTGAGGTAGTAACTTCTTCAGAGATTAAGGAAATGTTCTATGTGGACTAAGTTGCAGACATTTGTTGAAAAACACCACCCTGAGCAAGGTGAAATAAGCCATCTCTGCAATCAGTTCAGTGACAGAGCCATGTTGCATTTCAGGAAAATGTTAGAGGTGCCAGAAACAGAGCACTCTTGACAGTTATTTTTCTAGACAGGGGTCTAGTGACTCTCAAGCTGGTCCTAATGGCATTAAAAGACAAAGAAGGGAAGTAACCCCAGAGAGGGACTTGTTACCTGAAGTCCTTATGGAGGGGGATTCCCCTTCCAGACACTAAACCCTCCCCCTGTCCTCCTCCCTATCTTCCAGATGCCAGCAAGCCTCTTCAATAAAGGTAAGTAAATGTTATTTATTATTTATTATGTGTTAATAATGTTGTTTTGTGTATGTAAAACTATAATTAATCTTTACAAAATTAATTGTTTGTGAATATTTTTGGGTGTGTGGAACGGATTAATTGTATTTACATTATTTCTTATGGGAAATAAAGGTTCAGAAATCGGCCAGTTTGATTTTAGGCCTAGCTCCTGGAATGGATTAGGGCCGATTTCCGGGGGTCCACTGTACATATGTCTATTCTAAAATGTTTCACCTACATAGTGGGCACCTACTGTGTTGGTGCAACATTTTGGTATAAAGATACCTAACTGTTGCACATGTGTCTTACTTGTCATCATTTATGAGGGGATTCAGGAAAACCAGTTAGTTGGAGGTGGGACGTACAGTACCTGCACTTTGAAGGAGTGGGAATGTTGCAGTTCAAAAGTTCATTTGAATTGTGATGTCTGTACACTTCTGGCAAGATGGGGATTAAATGAATAATGGTGAATGTTTCCCCTTCTTTTCTTTTTTTTTGTCAATGCATCTTGGGAGACAAATGATGTGTTAAAATAAATAAATAAATAATAATAATGCAATAACATTAAAGATGAAAAGAAAGGAATGGTATTAAGGGTTTGGGCGACTACTTAGGGAAGCTTAACAAGACACTATGACGTGACTAACAATACACAACCCACACCATGTGCACGGGTTATTTGTGTATAGTTAGGAAAGTGTCATCTATAAGTTGTAACTCATGTAAGTGTTTTTGCACATTGCCAACAGTTTCCAACAACAGCACATTCCACCTGGACTCAGACGAGCCAGAGTTCCCGGGTATTGGCCAGTATGACGACTTTCACACCATTGATTGGCAGCGCGACGTTGCCAGAGATCGCATGCGCCACCGCTACATCATCAAAAAGAAGGAAGACAGCATATGGGACTGGGTCAAGAGTGGTCATGACGCCTGGTCGGGATGGTTGTGTGTCTTCATGGTGGGAGTTATTGCAGGTAAGCCACTCTCTTTTAAGTACAGGAGGGCCCTATATATACAGCACCTGTTTTTGGTGTTCCACGTTTTTGTTGGCTTTCAGTTGAGCCAGTGTTCCATCCACTGGCACGTGGAACACAATGAACTATTGCTCAATTTGCAGCCAGTGAAAATGGGGAATACCAGAAAGAAGGTGCTGTATATGCAGGGCCCTCCTGTATAGGTGTTCCTTGACTTATGATGTAGGTTACGTTCCAACAAATAAGTAAAAAATATTGTAAGTCAAAAATGAATATGATATGATAAATAAATTAAGTAAATATCACTGAATAAGTAAATAAAAAATAATAACTGTAACTGACTAAATACTGGTATTGAAAAGTAAATAAATGAATTTTAAGTTAATTAAGTTCTGTTAGCCGGACTTGAGTCCTGGAAGTGGGAAGTACAATGCTTGCACTTTAAAAGAGGGGTTTGGGATATTGGCAGTTTGGAGGGACATGTAAACGATCGTATCTGAATGCCTCTATAAAGACAGTGATTATGTATGAGTGATGGTGAAAGTGTTGAATGATGAAAGCTTTTTCTTTCTTTTTGGGTCACCCTGCCTCTGTGGGAAATGGCCGACATGTTAAAAAAATAAGAGTAATTGCTTTTGCACCATCATAAAGTCAGAATATTGTAAGTTGAACCATCGCAGGTCGAGGCACATCTGTATATTTGTAAATACAGTTTGGAAAGGCATCTAAACCGTAGTATGTGTGTGCCTCTGGCAAGACAGTGAGTGATTGATGGTGAAAGTGTTTCTTTTTTTTTCTAGGTCTTCCTGTCCTAGGAAGTTAAGAAACTCATGTTTTGAACTGTCACACACCAAGATGCCTTTATTTCCACATATTATGTAGATTTTACAAAATTGGATGACAGAATTTTGGCTTCAGTCTAGGCTGTCAGAGTAGAACCCTCAAAACCACTAAGTATTTCACAAATAAAAATGTTTATAGGATACTTTTTTATTCCAAAGATCTAATTCATAAAGATGATTTTTCACTTTTTCTGACCTTTGATATGATAAGAATGATATTTGGAAGAAGAATTTATGGAATTCAGTTCAGTTCAAGTCCGGCAGGCCGGACTTGAGTCCTGGAGATGGGAAGTACAGTGTCTGCACTTTGAAGGAGGGGTACTTTGCAGGAGGGGTGTTAATGTTGCAGTTTTATAACTAGTGTAAAGCACCCCTCTGGCAAGACAGCGATGGAGTGAATGATGATGAAAGTATTTCTTTTTCGGGCCACCCTGCCTTGGTGGGAATCGGCCGATGTGTTAATAATAATAAAAAATAACATTGTTTATACAGTAATGGGTGACACTTGAATGCATGCAGAAAACCCATGGTTATGCAAAGCATTTCAGGCAAGCTTAAGCCTAACTTAAGGCTACAGAGGCAGTAAACATTACATTTATGTTTTTATGGACAAGTGTATACAAATAATATTATGTGTTAGGATTATTAACCCAGAGAGTAAGAAAGAATAACCCAGTGAAGCCAATATCAGACTGATTGATTGCCTTGGGAGTCCTTTAATCCTCTGCCCCAGGATACACAATAGCTGCCTAACACCCAGGTATACCTACTTACTGCTAGGGAAACAGGGGTAGCAGGTGAAAGGTAACACCCTGGTACCTACTTACTGCTAGGTGAACAGAAGCAACAGATGTAAGGATACCTACCCATTGTTTCCACTCATGCTGAGGATTAAAACCTGGTCCCTCACTATGTGTGCTGAGAACGCTACCAGATGAGCCGCAAGATGGACTTATGGCACCTGGACTTTAGGTATGTTAAGTGTAGCATACTCAAGTATTTATTTCCTGTAACAGGTGCTGTTGCTGGTATGATTGACATAGGGACCAGCTGGATGTCTGACCTGAGGTTTGGGATCTGTCCTGAGGCCTTCTGGTTTAACCAGGAACAGTGCTGCTGGTCTTCTAATGAAACATTCTATGATGGAGATAATTGTTCCAAAGTAAGTACAGCAATTGTTCCATTTCAGAGTACAGCAGTTCCAAAGTAATTACATCAAAGTGTTCGAAAGTGCAGCAATTGTTTGAAAGTAAGTGCAGCAATTGTTCCAAAGTAATTACTACAATTGTTCCAAAGTAATTACAGCAATTGTTCCAAAGTAATTACAGCAATTGTTCCAAAGTAACTACAGCAATTGTTCCAAAGTAAGTGGAGCAGTTGTTTAATCCTTTGACTGTTTCGGTCGTATATATACGTCTTACGAGCTAGTGTTTCGGACGTATATATACAGTGGATCCCCAGCTAACGATCACCCCGGAAATCGTACAATTATGTAAGTATAATATTGTAAGTGCTTGTGGAAGTGTATTTTTGGGGGTCTGAAATAGACTAACCTACGTGACATTATTTCTTAAGGAAGTAAATTCGTTTGGTAATGGCACTTGAGCAGGCTTCTGCAATGAATTTTGATCGTTAGCCGGAAGTCCACTGTACTCAAAAATTCTAGTGGCTTCAAATCAAGTGGGAGAAAGCTGGTAGGCCCACATGTGAGAGAATGGGTCTGTGTGGTCATTGTGCGCTGTATAAAAAAAATCCTGCAGCACGCAGTGCATAATGAGAAAAAAAAACTCGTGTTTTTGGATTAAAACGCCGACTTTGAGGTGTATTTTTGTATAGTATTTATGGTTGTATTCTCTCTTTTGTGGTCTCGTTTGATAGAATGGAAAACATATTACAGAAATAGAGATGATTTTGATTAATTTTGTGAAGAAAACGACCTTGAAATTGAGCTCAAAGTAGCGGAAATGTTAGATTTTTTCCAATGTTCAAGAGTAAACAAATCATGCCACATATCCAATACATGTCAACTGGTGAGTCTGATATTCTTTCACATGTGCACTGATATTGTTTATACCATTTTTACAATAATGCAATAGTCTGCATAACAGTAAATCTTTTATTTTTTGTGTGAATAAAAAATCAAAATAGAAAGCAAGAGTAATATAAGAGGGGCCTAAAGATGTGACTAATGAACAGAGAAAATCTTATTTTAGTGCTAGGAATGTCTGCATTGTTTATTCTGGACCCTATTTTGAAATTGACATCTTTTTTATTTTGCATTAAATTGGCCAAATTGCCAATTTCTGACCACTTTATTGGGTAGTTGAAATTGGTAAATTGGTGGTTTCTTGTACTCAATCGATAGAACAAATGGAGTTCTAAATAAATATGAGTTTGGTCGACTGGAACAATGGAATTGGCCGAAAATAGGGCTCAAAGTCGGCAAAATCGCCGATGCGTATATATCGCCGAGATCACTAACTTCACGAGAGCGTAATTCCGTACTTTTGGTGTCATTACCATCGGGAAAATATTGCCATTTCATAAGAATTTTTTTTTTTTTCCAAATATTTTGCGACACCAGGAGACACTTCAGGATTTGGGGTTGCGACAGTCAAAAGGTTAAAAGTAAGCACACTGTGTTAACTCGCTGAATGGAGGGACTGAACCCCTGGTCAGCCAGTGCTAACAGGCCAGTGGTTTCCCATGGGTTTGAACCCTCCATGCAGAGTTGTTTACAATCATGTGTGCAATTTCATGTGCATTTGTGTTTTGTTGTCATTCTTCATGATATAACAGAGGAACTCAGTAGGGTTGGTCATGTTTGCCTCTGTAACTTTGACACCTCTACAGGTTCTCTCTTTTTTCCTTAATCAGAAAATCCAAGTAAAACATGCACCTAGAACTGACTCACTATTCACAGAAGGCTCATACACTAATGACAAAAAAAAAAAAGAAATTTTGAAAGACCAGAGTGACTCAGTGTTTGGTTATCTACTAAAGGAGAGGTAAGCTGAGGTTCCAGAATGTTTTTGTGCTACATCTGTTAACCCTTAAAATCATACATATGACACGAACTCAAATCCCCCAGAATTCAAAAAGGAAATAGAAAACAATGCCCGTCTCCCCCACATGCAGCAACTTTATTCATAAAGAATTGCAAACCACCACTAGTACAGGCACTTAGTATTCTTTGGAAAAAAGAACTAAGATCTAGGTGAAATCTCAGCGGTCTTAAAAGTGCATACTTTCATAAAGGAGGCAGTAGAGTCCTGACAAAAATTGACTTATCAGTAGCACTAAAACCACACATCTTTAAGTCTTAGAATGGGTGGTGAGATACTAAGTGACCTCAACAAGCCAAGTCATTGTGGATTTAGAGCTGGAAGATCACACTTGTTGCAACTACTAGATCATTATGACTAAATTACAGAGGCTTTGGAAGATGCCCAAAATGCAGATGTGTTCTACATAGACTTCACTGTGGTCTTTGACAAATGTGATAGACCAAGAAGTTAAGTAACTAGGTCTAGTCAATAGAACATGCCTAGTAGTACAGTAGTAAACAAAGCAAAATCTAACCCTAGCAGAGTATGATAAAAAATTCAGTAGCACATCTTGTACTGATTTTTAGATATTACAGTGGTACCTCGAGTTACGAGCTTAATTCGTTCCAGACGGCTATTCAACTGCTGATACCGAAGGAATTTTTTCCCATAAGAAATACAGTGGACCCCCGAGTAACGAACAAAATTCATTCCAGAAGCCTGCTCAAGTGCCATTACCGAACGAATTTACTCCCTTAAGAAATAATGTCAAGTAGGTTAGTCCATTTCAGACCCCCAAAAATACACTTACAAAAGCACTTACTATATTATACTTACATAATTGTACGATTTCCGGGGTGTTCGTAACTCGGGGGTCCACTGTAATGAAAATTAGATTAATCCATTTCAGACCTCCAAAAATACAGTTAGAAAAGCACCTACAAAAATACACTTACATAATTGTTCGAGTTGGGAGCTGCTCGTAAGTAGAGGTACAACTGTATTTCTGGTGAACTTGGTGTTATTCACAGTGGACCATATACTGTACAAGGTTTCACTGCTTTTGGATAGGAAAGGTTGGAGGGAGGGGTTGAAGAAAGTTTTGTGTGAAGGGCATGGACATCCAGGAATCCTTTGTGAGCATGTTAGATAGAACTGAGTGGAGGCAAGTGGTTTTTATTATTTGACTCGCTGTTGGAGTGTGAGCAAGGTAATATCTATGAAGGGATTCAGGGAAACTGGTTAGCCAGACTTGAGCCCTGGAGGTGGGAAGTACAGTGCCTGTGCTCTGAAGGAAGGGTGGGGGGATATTTGCAGTTTTGAACTGTAGTATCAGGGGGCCTCTGGCAAGATAGTGATGAAGTGAATGTTGGTGAAAGTGTTTCTTCTTTTTTAGGTCATCCTACCTTAGTGGGAGACAGTTAATGTGTTAGAAAAAAAAATGCTGTGAAACAATGTCAAGAATAATTTTACTTACCTGAGAGGTGCTGGTGTAAGTAGTGAGGTGTAAATTTGTTTGTGACAACTGATAGATTTATTTCTGAGCTAACACACTCTAAACTTGCTGTTATTACTCCTGGACATATTTTGAATATAAATACAATAAATACATGAAATTGATCTCAAAACCATGAAAATGAATTAAAAACATTATCTTCAGATCATTACATGCCAGTGTGTGTTACACCCACATGCAAGGCTAAACATCCACATTTGACTAGATGTACAGAACTCTCCAAGGGGAAGTGGAAGAGAATCTTTCCTCTGTAAGCCATGAGTGTCGTAAGAGGTGATTAAAATACAGTGGTACCCCGAGTTTCGAACAGCTCCCAACTTGAACAATTATGTAAGTGTATTATTGTAAGTGCTTTTGTAAGTGTATTTTTGGGGGTTTGAAACGGACTAATCTAATTTACATTATTCCTTATGGGAACAAATTCGTTCGGTAACGGCACTCAAACAGCCTTCTGGAATGAATTACAGTGGTCCCTCGGTTTTCGTGCATCTCCAAACTCGAACATTTATGTAAGTGTATTTTCGTAAGTGCTGTTGCAAGTGTATTTTTGGTGGTCTGAAATAGACTAACCTACGTGACATTATTTCTTAAGGAAGTAAATTCGTTCGGTAATGGCACTTGAGCAGCATTCTGGAACGAATTTTCGACGAAAACCGAGGGACCACTGTATGGCTGAAACTCAGGGTACCACTGTACCAGGAGGAAGGTGCTAGTGACTCCTTCTCCTGTGTAAATTACTAAATGTAAAAGCAGGGAAAGCTTTTATAGTTTTCTCTTTTGGGTCACCTTGCAGCAGTGGTCACTGCCTCGGCGGTGGTCACCTTGCCTTGGTGGTGGTCGCCCTGCCTCGGCGGTGGTCTCCCTGCCTTGGTGGAAGATGGCTAGTACAGTATGTTGAAAAAAATGTGCAAAAACTAATAAAATGTTCCTGGCCTACATCAAACAACCTTATACGTATCAAAGGTCAATACTTCTGATAATGTAACAACCAGTGGTCCCTGGGTTTTCAGTCATCTCAAACTCAGAACATTTATGTAAGTGTATTTTCGTAAGTGCTTTGCAAGTGTATTTTGGTGGTCTGAAATAGGCCCAACCTACGTGACATTATTTCTTAAGGAAATAAGTCGTTGATATGTATGAGGCAGCATTCTGGAACGAGTACTAGACCAAAATGAGGGACCACTGTATGGCTGAAACTCAGGGTACCACTGTACCAGGAGGAAGGTGCTAG